>PVKS010029397.1:0-25404 GCA_004027875.1 Aplodontia rufa | reverse complement strand
TTTCTTAACATATGGTGGCATCTTACAGGAACATCTTTTAATTCTGTGCTTGGATTTTTGATACCACAAAGACTGGGGGCCCAGATGACTGTTTAATATGTATAAAACAGGAACAAAAATGTCTTGTATGTACAGGAAAGTCCTACACAAAGAAAAAATATCTGAACATTTACATGGATACAGGAGGTAGTTCACAGGGGCATATTCTGGAAATTATATCTTCTACATTGAAAAATATCCTTATAATTATGAGTTTGAAATTGTCCTCACTTTCTGAACAAACAAAATGTATATTTGCAAGGCTTCCCTACATGCCAGGTTATCTATGAAGATGAGGTGTTGTCCAAAAGCACCTGTGTTAATGCAAGAATCTGCAGAGCTGAAATGATTTGATTATGAGTTATAACAATCTGTGGACCAATCTATTTGAAAGATTTTAAATTCTAAAACTCTACTATACTGGGTAGTAACAGAAAACAGGTACAGCATGGCTAAAGGAGGTAGGTCCCAGGGACATGTCTGGAATTTATATCTTGTCCTTCCATCTGGCTCCCCTCCGTCTCTCTCTCTCTGTTTTTTAGCTGCTACAAGGTGAGCAAATTTCCTCTTCCATGTCTTTGTGCCATGATGTTCTATGTAACCTCTGGTCCAAAGTGATAGAGTTGGATGACCATGGACTGAACCTCTGAAACTATGAACCACAGCAAACTTTTTCTCCTCTAAGTTGTACTTGACAGGTACGTTGGTCACAGCAATGAAAAGCTGAAAATCACAAATCCACAGTTGAATTTTGAAATTCCTATTATTAAAGTATTTCATACCTTGAAATTGAGCTCAAAAAAATCCTAACACTTGTAAAAGGGAGGCACATTTCCTGTTTAGTGTTGATCACATCTCGGAAGCTTAGCCCAGAAAAGGTCCTCATGTGGGGCTGGTTATGGCACTAACTCTTCTCTACTCCATTCCCAGGTGAAAGCTCTCCAAGGCATGGAGAGGGGCAATAACACAGTGACTGAGTTCATCTTGCTGGGCTTCACAACAGACCCTGTGATGCAGCTGGTCCTCTTTGTCATGTTCCTTGCAGTGTACTCTGTAACCTTGGTAGGAAACATCACCCTCATAGTGTTGATCTGTAATGACTCCAGGCTCCACACACCCATGTACTTTTTCATTGGTAATCTGTCCTGCCTGGACCTCTGGTACTCCTCTGTCTATACTCCTAAGATCCTAGTGACCTGCATCTCTGAAGACAAAAGCATCTCCTTTGCTGGCTGTCTATCACAGTTTTTCTTTTCTGCTGGACTGGCCTACAGTGAGTGCTACCTTTTGGCTGCCATGGCTTATGACCGCTATGTGGCCATTTCCAAGCCCCTGCTTTATGCTCAAACCATGTCAAGGAGATTGTGCATCTGTTTGGTTCTATATTCCTACACTGGGGGTTTTATCAATGCAATAATATTAACCAGCAACACATTCACACTAGATTTCTGTGGTGACAATGTCATTGACGACTTTTTCTGTGATGTCCCACCCCTGGTGAAGCTGGCATGTGACGTGAAGGACAGCTACCAGTCTGTGCTGTTCTTCCTCCTGGCCTCCAATGTAATTACCCCCACCCTGCTCATCCTGGCCTCCTACCTCTTCATCATCGTTGCCATCTTGAGAATCCGTTCCACCCAGGGTCGCCTCAAGGCCTTCTCCACCTGCTCCTCCCACCTGATCTCTGTGACCTTGTACTATGGCTCCATCCTCTACATCTACTCTCGCCCAAGTTCTAGTTATTCCCTTGAGAGGGACAAAATAGTTTCTACTTTTTATACTGTGTTGTTCCCCATGTTGAACCCCATGATCTACAGTCTGAGGAATAGAGATGTTAAAGAAGCTTTGAGAAAGCTTCTCAAGTTGGCACAGTCTGAAGGCTAAGTTGATAGAAATTTCCCAGATCAGTACTGCTACAACAGACAACCTCTGGGGAAGGGGGAAGAATTTAATTTTAAAATGTTAAATTTCTATATAATGAAATGAAACAAAAATTGTATTGGTTTTTGTTTGGGTTTAGTGTTTGGACTAGAATTCTTCCACTGATTACAGATTCATTATAATATCACTATGCTTTTTGTAAAGCAATACCTAGGCTGAATGCAAAATATGAGTTTGTATATAATTCTTTTGGCACACCTAACTATTAAATTTTACTTTTGTTCTCTCTCCTAATGCAGAACTAAATATTTATCCTTACACAGTGAGTATCATGAGGATGTGAAGGAAATATAATATGGATTGTTGATATCATTGATTAAATATTGTTGGTATTCACAGGAAATGTCAAGATTTTTGATGAAAACAAAGAGCATTAATGTGTATCAAAAGAAATTCAGGTAAAATTAAAGATGAAAAATTTGGCATTAATACAAAAGACACAATGTCTACAACTATTAGTCCTATTTTTTTATAATTTGAGTGCATTTTGTAAATGTGCTCATTTCATCAATTCCAATCATCTTTCAATGACCATGTTCTGATTTCTGGACTAGAAGCTCTGCATTTGTTAAACTTAACTTAGTCCCCCAATTATACTCTTGTAAAGGATATTAAATAAAATATCAATCAAAACTGCCATGATCTAAGTATTGAGCTATAAGCTTTTTGTTGCTCATAATTAAAATGTTCTATTCAAAACTCCATACACCTGATCCTGTAGTTGGAGTTTCCCCTAAAGCTATGGCTTTGGGACTACACCAAACTATACTGAGCTAGGACTTGATGGGATTCCAAGAAGAAATCACTGATGACTGGATCAATCCACACAATTATTAGGGAACCTTAAATGCTGGAGGGCTACATGTGTCCTCTCAATGGACAGCAACATGGTGGATATTGTGCCTCATTGTATGCGCAGATGGGGGTGAGTTCTTGAGTTTCTATGAGGGCTAAAGAGATTTGACTCAGGGTCAGGGTTAGTTCCCACACATTTAGCAACAAATTTGGTCCTTCAGTGTTCCAGGTAACCACTTAAACAACTGTCAGTGCCTGCTGAATATCAAGGCCCTAGCTTTGTTGCAAGTCTCCTGGGAAAACATGGAACTGACTGCCACATTCTCAGGCTTTTGGTTTCTTGTCCAAGATGAAGGAAAAAGCAGAAGAAACTGAGGGCTCTACAAGAGGAGTACTTTGTTGATGCTGTTGTTGTTTGATGTTGTTCTTTTCCACTATCTGGTTCCATGGGTATGTGCCCTGAAGGGGAGTACTGTGGAGCAATCTTTCTCCCTCTTCTAGAGGGATGCTCAGTCCTACAGACACATATTTTTCCATGGATTTAGAAAGGATTCTGTTGTTGTTACTAATTGTTGTTCTGTAATCTAAATAGCTCTTACATATTTTGACTAATGTTATATGGGTGTAGAAGGAATGAGGTATACAAAAATAACTTCTGTATATTCAATTGGAGCTTTATGAAGGAATTTAGAAGAAAGACTGCACTAAAAATAACTATTTGTAAAACTTGAAGCAAACATTCAGGAGTCTCACCATTCCAAACCTTCTCCTTACCCTACAATTATAGTTGACCAAGCTTTCACATTAAACTTCATGTGTGACTCTATATAGTTTCTTCTTTCTTTCCCCAAGAAGTCACAATGACAACCAAGAACATAAGTTTTATGAAAAATTTAGTACATCAAAGAAGCAAAATAACATATTTTGGAGTATCAAACAACCTAGTACTACCAGTTTAGAAAGGTAAATATCATGAAAACTTAATAACAGAGTCTTTTGTTCAATATTTCATCATTTGAAGTATCACTTATTGAATTTAAATGAAATACAGAAATGGGTACAAACATGTCTACAACTTAATTATGTGTGAAATATAACAGCATTAACTATTAGTCAACATTCATGCCTGTGGTCGTACAGTCTGTGTTGCCTTCCTGAAGGCCTCTTTGACATCTTTGTTTCTCAGGCTGTAGATGAGAGGATTGAGCAATGGATTTAACACAGTGTAGAACAGAGCAGCCACTTTGTCTTTTTCCAGGGAGTAGGTGGAACTGGGTCTTGAATACATGAAGAGCAAGGATCCATAGAAGAGCATGACCGAGACCAGGTGGGAAGCACAGGTGGAGAACGCCTTGCGCCTTCCTGAGGCTGAGCGGATCCTCAGGATAGCCAGGAGGATGTTGAAGTAGGAAATGAGGATGGTAAGAATGCTAGAGAGAACAGTGAAGCCCACCACACCCAGGAGGACTTTTTCATAGACCTGAGTGTCTGTACAGGACATTTTTACCAACGGTGGTGCATCACAGAAAAAGTGGTCAATGATATTTTTACCACAGAAACTCAGCCTGAAAGTGTTCGCAGTATGAGCTATGGCATTCAGAAATCCTCCTACATAGGAGCCAACAACAAGCCCAGTGCAGAGAGAAGTGGACATGATACCGGAGTAAAGCAATGGATTGCAAATGGCCACATGGCGGTCGTATGCCATGGCTGCTAGGAGATAACACTCAGTGTAGGCTACAACGCAGGAGAAGAACAACTGAGCCCCACATCCAGCCAAGGAAATGCGCTTATCTTCTGAGACACAATTGGCCAGGATTTTAGGGGTGTACACAGAGGTGTACCAGAAATCCAAAAAGGAGAGATTGCCGATGAAAAAATACATAGGTGTATGTAGGCGGGAATCAATCCTGATTAAGACAACCAGGGTCATGTTCCCTGACAAAGTCACTAAATAAAGCACCAGAAATATTCCAAATAGAATCGGCTGCCACCGGGGGTCTGCTGAGATGCCCACCAAGATGAATTCAGACAAGATGGTGCGATTTCCCACTTCCATGTCCACAAAGGAAGAGCCTCGTTATTGTTATCAGGGAACAAAAGTCACTTAGTGATTTTTTCATTTGAAACAACATAAGAAATACATCAGATGAATCAGCAATTTCTTACTGTATAGAATTTTAGAACTTCATTTTGGCTTGGAAAGACCATGGGAAGTGGTGTAAAAAGGATTTTAAAATTAGGGAACTCACTTATCAAGTTTAATATAAGACAAGACTCTTACTCTCATAAAACAGATGAGTTAAATGAAATTCATGAAGATGACTAATAATTTCCTGGAAGATCATCTGGGTAAAGAATATAAAAATCAAAACACCAAGGTCAAGTTTTGATGCATAGTGGGCAATCAAAAAAATTGCAATATTCTTCCATACATTATTCAGAATTTCTTCTATATCAAGCATTGCTTATGGTATATCATACTATCCCTCCTGCTATAAGCACAAAGAGAAAAATAAATCTATTTCTGCTTTTGTGCCTGTTTCTATCCTTAGTCCTGTGTTTAATATAACCCACTCATTATCCCAATTTATAATGTAAGTGGCGCTTTATTCTTCATATATTGTGGATGACACTTGAAACACAAAATGCTCCAGTATCACAGAGCTCATCAACAACAGAGATGGTATTTGAACCCAGAATCTCCTTAATCAAGAGTCTATGCTCAGATGTCAGGTTCTAATGAATTAGGAGTAAGAAGTTCTGATGTGCTAGAAGGTGAGAATTGACTACATATTTTTAAAAGCTTAAAAGAAGAATTTTGAATGTTTTGCCATAAAGAAATTATAAATGTTTAGGGAAATAGATATCCTAACTTAAATATTATGCAATGTATTTATGTATCAAAATATCACATTGTACTGCATAAATATGTATAATTTCATGTTTTTATGTGTCAGTTGAAATCAATTTCTTTCAAAATTACAAAATAATAAAATTGAAAAAATGAGATCATATGCTCTCTACAGATGTCATTTATCTCTTTTTACGGGTGAATATTCACTTTCCCTCATATTCTCCTAGTTAATGGAATGCTATTACCTTCTTTCAACCTGAAAATCTCTTGCAACTAACTTTCATCCAGCTGATGTGAGTTTTTCCATGCATAGTTCAGACATTTTCTAATGTGGTAGATGCAAGTATTAGGAAGATCCCAAACTGGGGGAGAGCAAAACTATCGAGATATATATATATATATATATATATATATATATACACACACACACATATATATATATGTATATATATATATATTTCATATCCTGAATCTCCAAAGTTCTCATAGAGAAGAAAAGAACAGAAATCTAATTAAAACATCAGCAAATTATTGTCAGTGTCCAGTGAACATCTGACTTTTTTCCTGGTATCGAGGCAGAGGCAGAAAGCTGAAACCAAGATGCTGATATTGCAATATTTAAAACATTTACCATCCAGGAAAATCAGTCAGCGTTCTAAGAAGAAAAGCAAACTCAAGACCTCTATTGATTCAATTAGCCAATGTCCTTCATTTCTAGGAAGCAAGATATGAGTGGTCTAATATTTCAAATATGGGAAATGGTATTCAATGATTTGATTTGAATGATGATATTGTGAAAAAGTCAACTTGAAGATCTAAAGACCATTCTACTTCTTTAACTCTTAGTACATATGCATCTATTTCACTGGAATTATTTTGTAGGTACCCAAGTTTTCAAAAGCAGGTTTAACTTACCTTTATGAATGTATCCTCCAGTTCTCATCAGCTATGACTTCAACATGCAAGATTACTCACATGATCATTTTTTCAATAATTCTTTCACAGGTCCTCAAGAGGTCCACAGCTAACTACATAGTGCTATGCTGTCATATGCTAGCATTCATGCTATAATTTTTGTTCCAAATCTGATTAAATTTGAGCAGAATTAATTCCTTGGCAGGAATTTGTGGCATCCATTTGCCATTTTTATTTTTTTGGTTTCAAGAGGCAAATAATTGATAGAATAAGTTGCCTGGTCTACTGGTCAGAAGTTTCCCAGAAGATGAGCTAAAGGAACATTGAAAATGAGCCAGATAACATTCATTGTAGGTTAAGAAGAGATTGGAAAAAAACTCACCCCAAGAAAAGTATCAGAGCTTTCACCTGAAAGAGAAACTGGTGAGGCAAATTGAGAGAGGTTAAGTAAAGATGTATGGACAGAAGGGCTTTGGAAGAGTCAAAACAGTCACCAGATTATAAAACATTTGCAAGTCACATAGAAAACTTTCATCCTTTAAGCCAATATAAATTGAAATCATAGCCACTATGAGGAATTAATGTGACCAGATATGCTCATATGAAGTTCATTCAAGTTGCAGGTCTGAAAATAGATTGAAGACAGTAATTGTTCTCTCTTAAGTGGAAACTCTGAATCCTTATTCCTCTGTCTCTGGCTGATACTAGTCTTCTAAAGACAGAAAAGGAAGGCAATAAAACTTTTAAGTAGAATTAGAAGATATTATACGAACTAGGATCATATCCTGATAGATGGAATTCAAAGACCTTCAAACAGAAATTTCCATTCACACAATATTTTCGCTTTAGAATTCTGTTGAACTCTAAAGACAGGATCCTTTCAAAAAAAAACTGGTTGATACCAAAGCTTCTTATGACTTTTTTTTTAGGAAACTATGAAATTTTCAAAAGAGTGAATAAATAACTTTGATGAAAGTATGAGGACACGTTATTAAAAGATGTATTGCCATAGCTGTCACTCTGACTTCCATGCATAATAAAATAATCACAAAATTCATCACATCATGTTTTTGGATCAAAGTTCATATGTTTAAAATAAAAAGAGGTAAATTAAATCAAATCACAGACCAAAAAATTATGTGTTGTAGTATCACACAAAATGTTCACAATTCTTTACTGAGATCAAGAGGGGATTGCTTTTCCCACCTCTTGAGACTTAGATGGCCTGATGGTTTGCTTTGACCAATAGGTTGCAGTATAGGCAGCCCCAAAGGTATTACAAGCATGAGACTCAATACCTCTTTTCATACTGAGCTAACTTACAGGATAATGAGACATCTGGTCCTACTCTCTCCATAGCCCTGACTGACATGAAGTTACCCACAGACATGGAAATGGGGCCATTCCCTGGGAACCAGCTCCTAATTGAACTAAGAACCAACCACAAGCATGTGAGCAAGCCAGGTTGAGGGCAGACAGGTCCGGCACAGGCAGAATTGTAAAACAAAAATGAGATTCAAGTTCAAAGCCAGATGCCATTACTTGGTAGCTCTCATCTTGGAAAAGTATTTTAACAACCTGCTAACCCACATGTTCTCATGTATAAAAATACAAGAAAAATCTCAGTGTTATATATAGGTAAAATACACAGCCTACTCTGCACAAATAATACAGTCACAAAATGATAGCTATTGATTTTATGAGAGGAAAAAATCCTGATTTATTTGTAAAATCAGCTTGTGAAACAAAGAAAGGAGTTCAAATTTCTACAGATAAAGAATTTAATCCCAAACAGTGGTATCATTCAGTCTAGCTAAAATCTATATGTTTAATATTTTTATCACTTATTTCCATATAATTAATAAAGGATAGATAGTCTTAGAAATGTAAAATTCATCAGCTTGGGATTAAAAAGTCTTGTAATTGGTACATATGCCTAGCACTAATCACCTGTGTGAATTAGAGAGTAATCTTTCCTCTCAGGAACACATTTTACCCATATGGAAAAAAAATGGCTAATCATTTTTCTCAGTAGCCGCTTTCTATATTTCAATTTATGATATTATCTCTTAGAGAAACAGAAAGGAAATGAAAACTTCACCTGTTGCAATACAATGTGGCAGAGCAAATTGGCCACACCTATAAACACATATTACCTGTGGAAACACTGTACTTTATCACCATCTTTGTTCCAGTGAAATTGGAAAGTGCCAAAGACTCCTGACTTCCTCTTTTCACCTCAAGATTTAATTCTTATTCCTGCCACCCCATAAAAAATCAGTCTTGGAAGTTTGCATAATTCTTTAGCCATCATATTTCTTCATTTTGTTATCTATAAATAATTAAGGACTTTCATATTTATGGAGTCTGGACCCTCTCTGAGAACATGATAAACAGAGTGATAATTCCCCCCAATATGTATATGTGCAGATAGCTAAGCATGAGAAATTTTACAAGGTTCATAAATATGAGAAATCCATGCTTGCATTTCCTATTTGTTATTCTTGGGTACAAATTTATACCACTAAAAGATTTTTCAGCTTTATTTCAGTGGTACCATTCTCTATTAAAACATAAGTAATAGGGGCTGGAGCGGTGACTCAGCAGTTGGAGCATTTGCCTGGCATCCATGAGGACCTAAGTTCAAACCCCATATACACAACTAAGTGTATGAGAAACAGAGGCCAGATAATTCTCCTTCTCTCTTTCTCACTCTCTATCTCTCTTAAAAGAAAAAAATAGATGACACATGCATGAAGCTTAGCATGCTGATCTATCTGTCCATTTCCCACAATCATTGTTAAAATTCTACCCTTTCAATTTCTAAAGCTTAAAATTTGGCCTCAACTTACTCTCTTTCTCTCCTATCTACTTTTTCATATATCAGGAAATACTGAAATCCATTCCTTCAAAATTTACCTGATTTTGTCCACTTTCCATAACTTTTATTGCTACCACCTTGGTTCAAACCACCATTGCCTTTTGCCAAATGTATTGTAATAGCTTTCTAACTAGTGTGCACTCTTGTTCCCTATAGTAGATTCTCGACTTAGCAGCCAATATGGTCCGATAAATAAATAAATATCACTCCTGTATGTGAAACCTTGTAAAGATGCCCAATTTGTTTGAATAAAGTGCCACAATGGCCTAAAAGTCATCCAGAGTCTGGGTTTCCACCACATACAGGACCCTATCTCCTTTCTCCTAATACCTACCCTATTCACCCTCTATTGATACCCACCCTATTCCCCCTCTGCTGACACTCACCATATGCACCCTCTGCTCCTTTCTCCTACAGCTCTGCTGACTTTCCCACTTTCTCAAATATGCCATGCTGTCCTAGTATCAAAGAGAAATTAGTAATCTATTCCCTCTCCACTATTCTCCAGATATTTGAAAGGTACAATGATTTTCTCTTGTAAGTCCCTTTCAAATGTTATTTCTGACAAAGCCTTTTCTAAAAATTCCATGCCCACGTTCCACCAATACTCCTCTCAACACATATTCTGCTGTTCCTCTCCATGTTTAACTCAGATATTCTAGCTCTTGCTTGTTAAATGTATTGCCTGCTTCTCCTCACCAGAATAACACATTCTCAGTGCATTATGTTTCTCTGTTTATTTACTGCTATTTTCCAGTGTTGAGTAGTTTCTAGTAACTTAGTGGCACTTAACAAATATTTGCAGAGTGAATACTTAGTTTATCACCTGTATACCTTGGTCCTGTTTTTCCTAAAAAGCTGTGTACATCGAGCTTAGCTTAAAATAATCGGAACCAAAAAATCTAACCTCAAATCCTGGCATGATATACTGTCTTGTAACATAAAAGAGAGAATTCATTCCTAAGACATTAAATCCATCTTGAATTTGAAATAAATTGCTACATGTCTAAATTTGAAAAGAGATACAGAAGATCAGAACCCATCATATAAAGCATCCCACATGAATGGCTTATCAGGATGCATTCTCCTCAGAAACAGAATTTCCCCTGCTGCCTTCCCTGGAGCAAGAAGTCTGTGAAGTAACGTGTCTCTTTGGCACCTAAAGATGAGTTCCAAGGGGTGAAAACAGTATCTTTTACTAGACTAGACAGCACAGAATAGCACAAAGGAGTCGAAAAGCAAGGCACATTTTTTTCTTTTTTTTTTTCACTGTGTACTTGAATATATGATGTTCCAGAATAAATATCAAACTGAATTTCAAACTCTGTAGAAGGACCAGATACAGCATCAGCCAGGCCAGACTCTGTCCCATTCTAACTACAGATGACATCAGGAAGGCAACACTGTTCAGTTTCCCCTCATCCCAGGAGCTTACCCTTGGTCAGGAAGCTCAGTTCTTTGGAGTGACACACTTTCCCTCTCTTCTGGTTTTTTGCTGGGCCTTTGTTGGACCCAATATATGTTCTTTCTCAGTAGCCCTTTGAGACTTCTTCCACACATCAGCCAGAGATATGTACCTCCGTCTCCAAAGACACAATTAGAGTTCACCTGGAATGTGAGGATCATGTCTTAATTAGAATATAATCAAATGAGTAGTATTTTTAAAAGATGGCTCTCAGAGATTCTAAGTTACAGTATGTGCCTGATATAGAATTCTTCAAATTTACTACTTAATGCCGCTTAACAAAGACATGTATCAATACACCATGCATGCTATAGCTTTTTTCCTTGTTGCATGCCCTTCTCTATCTAGAGTGACCTTCTCTGTCTCCCCCGCTGGGAAACCACTATCCATCCCTGGTTGAATGGTATCTCCCCACAATTCCTATGTTGATGCCTTGATACAAGGAACTCAAAAGGGGACTACAGTGATCAGGGCATTAGAGAGGTGATTACATCAAAAGGAGGAAATTAGAGTGGACCCTAACCCAATATGACTGATATTTACTAAAGAAAATCTAAGCCTCTAAAGAGACACTAAGGACATGAATGCACAGAGAAAATTAAACTTGAGAACATAATAATATGGAAGTCATCTAAAATCCAAAGAGAGAGCTCTCCAAAAACATCAACCCTGCCAACTCCTTGAACTTGGACTTTCAGTTTCAGAAATGTGAGAAAATAGTTTCTGTTGTTTTATCCTCCCAGTGTGTGTGGTGATGTGTTACAAAAATCTTAGCAAACTAATATACTTGTTATCAACACTGTGGCCTTCTAATGTTCAAGAACTTCATAAAAAATTTTATACATGACTAAAATTAAGAAATAGGATATGTTACAATGAAATATTCTCTAAGGCTTAAGTTATGCATAAAACTGAAAAAAAAGAAATACAACATTCATAGATTCCTAGATGTTGTCAATCACCACTCTACTCAGAGATCCTTGTTCTGAATTTTTCATTGGATATGAAGATTTTTGACATCTCTTTCTGCCCGTCTCTATGTACATTACTGTGTTCATGATTACCTATATTTGTCTTTCTATCTATCTCATACAAATAGTATACTGTTAACTTTTTATTTTTAACTAGTGAAGAAAATATGCCTTTATTGGAAATACACAGTGTCCCTAAGTGATATTTCTTTTCTACAACATCTATTACTGAGGAACTTTGTCATCATATATAATGACAAGCCAGACAGAGAAAAAGAAAAGAAAAATAATAAACTTTTTTCTAGGAAAATTTTACAGATCATATTTATAGCATAGCTTTCCTAATTCACTCTCTCTTAACAAATGAGGTACAAAATTTTAAAGTTGTAAGCTATGGATTATAATCCAGCTTTCTCAACGATAAGCTACATGAAGTTATTTCATTCATGAAACACTGATAATGATTCCAAAGCCAGCTAAATTATCCCCATTCATTGCTGTAAATATTATAAAGACATCTTATGAAATATCAAATGAAAATGTTAACAGATCTGTTGAGTGTTTCAAGCTACCATGCACAGCAGTTTTTAGAAATATTCCAGCTTTATTTGTTCTTATAAAAATAGTCAGATACATCAGCACCAACTTAAGAAAACACACAAAGACTGTTCTTTACAATTATGAGATTTTTATCTCTTATTTATTTCTGAGAGTGTAAGTTAATCATAATGACATGGAGAATATCTGGTATTGGTTTTAATTTTTCCTTGCAAAATGTTTCCATTTAAGAAAACTTTGCTCTATTTAACATTTTCCTCAGAGCACTTTTGACATCTTTATTTCTTAAACTATAGATCAAAGGGTTCAACATTGGGATCACCACAGTATAGAACACGGACACCACTTTATCCCGTTCCAGGGCATAACTAGTGCTTGGTCGGGAGTAGATGAAGAGAATTGAACCATAGTACAGGGTGACAGCTGTCAGGTGAGACCCACAGGTGGAGAAGGCCTTGAGACGGCCCTCAGCTGAGCGGATCTTCAAGATAGCTGCAATGATGAAGAGGTAGGAGGCGAGAATAAGGATGGTGGGGGTGATGACGTTGGAGGCCAGTATGAAATACAGCACAGCCTGGTAGCTTTCCTTCACGTCACAAGCCAACTTTACAAGTGGGGGCAGGTCACAGAAGAAGTCATCAATGACATTGTCACCACAGAAGCTCAGAGTAAATGTCTTACTGGTGATGAGAGTTGAATTTACAAAGCCACCGAGGTAGGAAGCTACAACCAAACTGGTACACAACCTTGGGGACATAGCCTGGGAATAAAGTAAGGGCTTGGTGATGGCCACATAGCGGTCATAAGCCATGGCGGCCAAAAGGTAGCACTCACTGTAGGCCAGTCCAGCAGAGAAGAAGAACTGAGCCAGGCAGCCAGCGAAGGAGATGCTTTTGTCTTCAGAGATGCAGGTCTTCAGAATTTTGGGAGCATAGACAGAAGAATACCAGAGATCCAGAAATGACAGGTTTCCAATGAAAAAATACATGGGTGTGTGGAGCTGAGAATCAGCACAGATCAGAGAAATCAATGTCATATTTCCTAACAGACTGAAGATATAAATGAGGAAGAATATGAAAAAGAGCCCCTGCTGAACCCCCACATCTGCTGTGAATCCTAACAGGATGAACTCCTTCACTTGGGTGAAATTTTTCTCATCCATGGCTTTGGGTAGGTACTGTGATCTTTTCTGTGAAAATATTAGTGCATATATCATGGCCTAAGACACCATTATACATTTTTCCCAGAGTTTTTGTCATATTAGATCAGTGAAAAAGCAAACTGATCCATCTGTGATTCTTTTAAACTTTGTAATAGAGAAGGACATTGAGAAAGAGAGAGAAAGAGAAAGAGAGAAACAATTTTTGTTTAATTTTTCATGTGGGCTTCATTGCTCCAACACTTCATTGAGTACATGGTGCTTGGGTTCAAACTCCCTTACTTGCACATGCCACACAAGAGCCCTAACTGCAGAGCCACCTACTAACCCCTCTAAGATTCTTGATGTGAAATGTGTTTTGGCTAAACTGTGTATCGTCCCTTGGGATGGATGGAATACTGCCTTATTCTTTTATTTGTGCTTCTAAGGCACTAATGGACATCTGGAATATTAAAAAAATAGCTATGTAGCTATGATAGCACCACTTGCTGTACCCAAGTATTGACAGATATTACAGTGCTAATGTTTTGTACTTCATAGTCTGTTTCAGTAATCACAGCCAAATCATGTAGTCTATCTGATGATTATCAAGCACGTAACTTTCTGGGGTTGGTTTTCCCAGGAAAGAAAGGCCAAATGCTGGTTGACAGGGAGCACAGCTTCCTGGGTTGAATTAGGACAAGTTGAGAGAACTGATTAAAAGCTCATTGAATTAAGGTGAGATTTATTAGTAAAAATCTGCTGTATCCACAGTGTTACAGTATGTTTAGTCCTTCCTCTGTCTATCAAATTCACTCAGGGCAGTGCTCAACTTGAGCGCCTCTGTCTTTCCTTTAAATATTTCATTTTTATTTTGATATCAAGTATTAATTTTATATATTTATGGAGTTCAATGTCATTTCCACATATGTATGTGCATCAAATCCAGCCTGCCTTTATCTGATCCCCCTTCACAACCTCTAGGAATCCCTATTTTACCTTCAGAATGACTGTTTCAGCTTCCACATGAGTGAAAATATGCATTCCATGACTTTCTGTGTCTGGCTTATTTTCCTTAAAATAATATCTTCCCATTCCTTCCATTTTGTGGTACATGACAGAATTTCAGTCTACGTCATGGCTGAAGAGTATTTAATTCTGTGTGTGTGTGTGTGTGTGTGTGTGTGTGTGTGTGTGATGTTTTGTTTACAAACTCATCTATTGATGGAGACCTAGGTTGATTCTACACTTAGCTATTGTCAATATTGCTACAATGAACAAGAGCATGCAGATATCTTTTTGGTATGCTGATATCATTTTTTTTGCATATACACGCAGAAGTGGGATAGTTAAATCATACGGTAGATTCATTTTTATGCTTTTAAGAATCTCCATACTGGGAGGGAGCATTGGCTCAGCAGTTGGAGCACTTGCCTGGCATGCAGAAGAACCTAGGTTCAAATCCCAGCACCATATACACACCTAAGTGTCAAAGAAACAAAGGCCTAATGGAAAAATAAACAAAATTGATTTTCTCTCTTTCCCTCTCTCTCTCCTTCTCTCTCTCTTTAAAAAAAGAAGCTCAATACTATTCTTTATAAATGTTTGTACAAATTTTCAATCCCATCAACATTATACAAGAATTCATTCTATTCATTCTTTTTCACATTCTCACCAGCACTTATTTTTTATAATAATCATTCTAATTGGGGTGAAATAACACCTCCTTATGGTGTTTATTTGGATTCTCCTAATAATTTTAATGATATGGAGCATTTTTTCAGTGGAGCAAAATAGAGATCCCAGAAATAAACCAATGCATTTAGAGTCAACTGATTCTCAAACAAGATGTAAAACAAAACAAACAAACAAATTCAAAACATATACTGAAGAAATGACAGCCCCTTCAAAAAATATTACTGAGAAAACTGGATATGCATGCACAGAAGATTGAAACTTGACCCCATCTATCATCCTCTACAAAAAAATCAAATTGGAATGGATCACATTTAAATGTCTGACTTGAAACTTCGAATTTACTAGAAATAAATAATGGAAATGCTTCAAGACACTGGAATG
This sequence comes from Aplodontia rufa, assembly GCA_004027875.1. Classification (NCBI taxonomy): domain Eukaryota; kingdom Metazoa; phylum Chordata; class Mammalia; order Rodentia; family Aplodontiidae; genus Aplodontia; species Aplodontia rufa. The sequence goes on along the minus strand of PVKS010029397.1, from coordinate 9,765 downwards.
ATGTGTAATGATTTTTTATGTGAAACCAATATAAAAATAGAAAAATGGGATTACATCACACCAATGAGTTTCTGCACAGCTCAGAAAACAATCAACAGTGAGAAGAAAATAGGAGAATATACTTACCCACCATCTTCTGACAGAAGGTTAATATCTAGAACACATAAACATAACAGAAATAACAAAACAAATAACACAATTTAAAACAGTGTGAGCAATCTGATTTCTGTATCTTCTCTTCTTGCTGTACTTGGGATACTTGGAGGATCTGGGAAATGTATCAAACAGGAGATTTCAAAGAAAGGCCTAATTTTTCTTCAGGTCTCTGAATTGGTCTTTTTATAATGGATTACATGGAAAAGCATAACCTTATTCTAACTGTAATTTGGAACATAATCACAATGCATTATAGTATAATATCCTTGGATGGTACTAATTATTTTTATTCTACTATTAATCCTCAAAATCAAGAAAAAAGTTTGCATAAAGTAGCAAATTGAAGGAAAAAATGTACTTTCATAGTAGGAATTTAAGAGCCACAGCTACCTTATGGCTTCTAAAAGCACTTAAGTGAAGTAAAAATGTTAATTATTGAATAATTACTTTGATAATGTGTACTGAGTTGTCTAAAGAATTAATAGTTTTTTAAAAATCACTTAAAATGAATGACTTGTGAAAGATTGGTATACTGAATAATGTATCATACATAGTTCAGTGAAGATGTTCAGATTCTAATTCCAATAAACTGAAAGTGCTGCTTCATATGGGAAAGGATTAAGACTCTTTGAAACCAATCATGGTGGTGCACATCTGTAATTCCAGTGACTCAGGAGGCTGAGGTAGGAGAACTGCATGTTCAAAGCCAGCCTCAGCAATTCAGTGAGGCCCAAAGCAAATTAGCAAGATGCTGTCTCAAAGTAAAAAAATTAAAAGGAGCTTGGGATGTGGCTTAGTAGTTAAGTACCAATGGGTTCAACTGTAGGTACCAAATGACTGGAGAGGGGAGGCTGACTCTTGAGATACAGTAGAGGACAGAGCACTTGCATGGCATGCATGAGGCCATGGGTGCTATTGCTAGCACTCACAAAATTAAAAAAAACTAAAAATAATTGAAATTTTTTCATATGAGGATAAAGTGGGAGCCATGGATGTAATCACATGTATCCTGGCAAGAGGGAGGCAGATCTGGCTTGTACACAAGAGGGGGAGGCAGTGTGCCCACTGAAGCAGAGACTGGAGCCACGCAGCCAGCAGCCTCATAAAGTGCAAGAGACAAACAAGGGACTCTCTGCTAAAGACTGAATGGGGTGACCCTGCAGGTACCTTGATTTTGGTTCCGGGATATTGAGTTTCGACTATTGATCTGTAGAACTTCCAAGAATAAATTCTGTTTCTCTAAACTACCAATGGTGTGGAAATTTGTTAGTGCATCAGGAGGAATCGAACACAGGAAGTTGTCAACACGGTGTCACAGTCTCAGAGTTCCCTTCCTTCAGAGGTAGGAGCAGGAGAGGAATGGTGCCAGCAGTGGGAAACAACATCCCTCAGAAGTGTCCCCTTACAACCTAATTGAATGGAGCAAGGGCTTGACTATGACCACAGGGTTATGGATCGGCAGGGCTGTTGAACTTCTGCTAGTGGACCCAGAGGTTTAAAAACGTGAAAATGAAGCACAACAACTTGGTAACTGTGCTGCAAATCAAAATTTATAGCTTAAAATTGAGCTAGAAAAACAAAAGACTATTGCCTGCCACTCAGATCTCAGAATCTATACATAAATTTTTACTTAAATATTCATGCTAGATTTATTATCAAAGTTTTTTCATACAAAGATGATTGGAATCGGTGACACTTGGCTGTCTTCACTCCTCAGGGTGCTAAGAGCATTGTTAACAGAGCATGATTCTAGAAGCAGCATGGGACCCAGACTCAGAAGACCTGGGTTCTGAACTTACTTTGCTCTGAGGTCCAGAAATTGACGCATAGTGAGACCACCAGAGACCAAAGTAGAAAAACAGAAAAAAATAAGTTTATATTGGGGAAAGAGAAGAAACAGGGTGGTGCACCAGGGCCATTGCTCCAAAGGAAAGTTCAGGACAAGGGCAGTCTTCCTTTAAAAGCAGTCAAGCAGGCTGCTTTTAAAGGAAAAAATTGGCAAGCTGAACAACAGGCTTACAAAACAGATCTTTCTCCTAGAAAATCAAGCAGCAAGCTTCAGTTTATCTATTTCAATCTGTACCCAGCTGAATGAGCTATGCCGGGAGCCAAACTACCCATATCTGAAACCCGCAGCTTGTGGGAGCCTCCGGAGGGATGATCAAAGAGACAGTCACAATGGCCTTCACTATGAGCACATTATTTTATCTCAGGTATTTCTGTGCATTCAGCAGAACTCAATTTGGGCATGGCCAATCTTCACTAAATATATTTGCTTTCTATCAGGGGGGTCTCTACCTTTTTACAACTTGTCCATGGCTAATATTAGATAGCATAATCACCTCCAGAGCTTTGATTCCTTACCTTCCACTCTTAGTTCAGTGGGACTTTATCACATTAAAATGTGAGTCTGCAATTTGAAAACTAGAAGTTAGGAGCAGGTGTGGTGCTCTCTGAACCCATGATTCACCCATCTCAGTCACCCATCCCTCTGACACTTGCTTTGCCTCCCAAGGAGCGACAGTTGCTCCTGTACCAGGACTGCCTGAATCTCCATGTGTTCTGTGGGAGAGCCACTCCTCTTTAATACGTGTGTCTGCACTAACTTGGCAGCTTCAGACTTGTTTCCAAAATTCTAATTGGCAATGAAATCTAACAGGTTTCTTACCTCACCTCTCTTGATTTAATCTGCAGTTAGTTATTAAAGCACAAAGTAAATGTAATTTTAAGTATACACATGAGTATTTACATCAGTGGTTTTCCAAGAAAAATAGATTGAGAGTGGCTTAGAGTGAGTCCTCAGATACTATCTTAGGTGCTGAGATATCTTAGGACTCCCACTAAGACACCTTCCAAATTTACACAGGCAAACTGCATGAATTAAAAGGAAAAAAAGCTAAACATAAAGACAAGGATAAAAGTCTGTTGCTCATCTACAAGTTCTATCCACTACTTGTGTGAACCACATCATTTCCTAAAAATTTTCTAGCAACTCAAAGATGCAATTAATAGTTTGCAAGAAGAGGACCATATGTTCAGGCAATGTGTTACCGTTCTTGACACTGGCTTTGAAAACATTTCTCCCAAGCTTCCTTGCAAAGACAATAAGGGAAACACAGCTCACAATGGAACAAAATTGATACATGATAGATGATAGATAGATAGATAGATGATAGAGATGATAGATGATAGATAGATGATAGAGATAATAGATGATAGAGATGATAGATGATAGATGATAGATAGATAGATAGATAGATAAATAGATGATAGATAGATAGAGATAGATGATAGAAAGAGGTAGATAGATGGTAGGTAGATGGAGACAGACACAAAAGAGTTTTCCTAAGCTACAGTTATTTGCCATTCATTCATAGACTTAAAGCTGGCAACAAGAATGCTGGAGTCAAAAAGGTGTCTAGAAAATTTCTCTTCACAAATCATTTATCCTCATCCATCAATCATTTTCCTTCACCAGGAGAATGTTTTCTCATGCACCACTGGAGATTGAACCTGGGGGCACTTTATCACTAAGCTATATCCCTAGCTCTCTTTTGTTATTTTTAAAATGGGGTCTTGAAAAACTGTCCAGACTGACATCAAATTTTGATGCTCCAAGGTGTCCTGAATCACTGGGATTACTGTGCCCAACTGGAGGATGTTTTAAAGATGTAGATGCTCCTGGAAATGGTCACTTCTTAGGACGTGGCCTCTTAATGATCTCTCGGTCCTCTATAAGCTTAATGTACCTGCCATCTGTGCCATTCCTTTCACTACTTATTAGAACATCTGTCCATCATATACTAATTACAATGTACAGCATGATCCTGAAGATCATCATTATTTGTACATTTATGTATATATATATATATATTTCATAGCAAATGTGTGTATATACATTTCATAATAAATAGTGTAAATATATATTCCACATAGAGTTCTTACATATGTTCCTTATGTATGTAAATAGAGTCACTCCTCCTAAGGATCTTACCCAATATAAGATCCTTTTTTTCTCAATTTTTTATGTAATATAGAAAAACAATTTATGCACAGGAAAATATTGACCCACTGAAGTTTTCTTACATACTTGCTGGTTGTAAGTATTAAAATGATCTTAGCACAGTAACAGGAGGGATGGTAGTGAACCATAGCTACAGAGGGTTTATGAGAAAGAAAATGCCCAACAGGCACACATCTACGTACCTGTTTCACAATTAACCTAGAATAGAAGATACACTGGGACATTTCTACTTTCCATTGGATATAATCATAGAAAAAGGAACTATATTCTATTTCAAAAGTAGAATTATAGCATGATTTTCTTACATTAAGAATTATTCTGTCGGGGCTGCAGCAGTGGCTCAATAGTTACAGTGCTTCCTGGAATGCAGAAGGGCGCAGGTTCAAACCCCAGCACCATGAACACAAAGAAGTGTCAGAGCAATGAAAGCCACATGGAAAACTAAAGTTGATTCTCTCTTTCTCTCTTTCTCACTTTTCCTCTTTCATTAAAAAATAAACAATTACTTTGTCTTTTGTGCATATTGTGATTCACGGAACTTTTTCTTTAATTAAACAGAATTCTTGCTTTCATGAACATAAACAATCGCTTTGTCTGAATTTGAATTGAGGTCAAGAAGTTCTTGCTTTACCTTAGAATAAAAAGTGCCTTCTGTTCCTTCACAGGAATCTTCTTTACAGAGATATCAACACTGGGAGACCAAATAGGGCTCTGCATTCCTTTGGGATTTAGAAAAGAGGTTCTTCATGTGTGATTCTGGTCCCAAGTGACCAATAATAATGCTCACTAATTTTCCTGGAATGGGGTGGTGAGAGATCATAATATATCTAAAGATTACAATTAGTTAAAAAATAAATCAGTAAACCATTTTATTATGAGTATTTTATTTATGAATTTGAAATAGAAAGGAACTGGCAGGAACAAGATCATGGGATAGCCTGCACACAGAAAGTGTTTGAAATTATTGCAACTATAATATAAAGTCATAATAATAAGGATAATTAAAGCACCTTAAAATTTTACTACTGACATTTTTTTGATTCTCATTTTTTTTTAAATCCTATTTTCTAAATGAAAATATCTAGGCTTATAAATTATTGATTACCTTCAAAATCAGTAAGTTAGAGCACACCATAACTATACTAATTCATTCAAATGAATCTAGCTTAGCGCTGATTTGGAAAAAATACAACTGTGAGAGGAGGTAAGCTTAGAAATGTGTAAATGACAGACTAAAACATAGCACCAGAGTGAACCCCAGGTCACAAATCACCAGCTCTATGACCAAGTCACGTGTATTTAAATTGACCAAAGCTCATTTTTCTTATCTATAAATTAGGAATAACTTGTCATTCTCATAAAGTTGTTGAGAAGATTGAATGAGTTACTTTATATAAAAGAATTTTAATCCTTGTCAATTAAGAATACAAAAATAGAAATAAAACAAATTTAAAGTAAAACAAATTAAAACAAAACAAATTTAAAATTTTATGAACTAAATATACAATTCAAAACATATTATGAAAATAAAGTATATAAATAAATTATATACACATATGTCCACATATGTGCAGAGACTGATATAGTGCCTGTCCTTGTAAAGTTTACAGTCTCATGAAGGGTTAGTTAAGTAATCATATAAATTTATAATTATAAATTATGGTGGTATTGAAGAGATACATAATAGCATGTCATAGATTGTATTAAAAGACAAGGTCTCATGTGGATGACTTGTCCACAGAGGTATTATTGTACCTAAGAATTGAGGGATAATTGTTTAATAATCAAAATGGAGATTGAAGGCTACAGAGAAGAAAGTATGAGAGAAAGTGAAGGAAGTGCAGAGTGGTGGGACCTTGAAGAGATGAACAGAGCAGAAATAAATAAGGCAGGAGAGGTTTCAAGGCCAGGCAGCACAAAAACTGAGGAGTGCGTATGAAAAATCTTGGACTATAAGCTAAGAGCAGCAGGGAGCCACTGACAGAATCTACTCAGGATTCATTGTGTGGTTGTTAACTAAAATGGAATTAGAACTCTCTTGGGACTGAATTTGAAAAAGCTGTACACCGTTCTTTCTTTCGAATGTGGTTTGCTAAATTTTTCTTAAGGATTTTTGCATTTGAAAAAATCCAACACCCATTCATGTGGCTTTTATGCTGAAGAAACTATGATGGAAGGAATTTACTTCAATGTTGTAAAGGCTGAGTATGACAAACCCAAGTTCAACATTGTTTCAGAGAAAAACAGAAAACATTTTCTCCAAAATCAGCAACAAAACGATGCCCACTGTCACCACTCCTATTCAACATAGTTTCTGAAACTAGCCAGAGCAGTCAGCTAAGAGAAGAAAATCAAAGGGATACAAATAGGAAAAGAACTCAAATTATCTGTTTGCTGATGACATGATCCTGTATTTAGAAGACCAAAAAACTCCACCCAAAGATTTCTAGAGCTGATAAATTAATTCAGCAAAGCAGCAGGCTACTAGATCAACATATATAAACGACTTTCCTACACTGCAATAATGAATCTGGTCAGAAAGAAATCACAAAATAATATCTCATTCACAATAAACTCAACAACAACAACAAAAAATAGTTGGGTTAAATCTAACCAATGAAATGAAAGTCCTCTATAGCAAAGACTATGGAACACTGAAGAAAGAAATTGAAGAAGACTTTAGAAGATGGAAAGATCTCTCATGTTCCTGGACAGGCAGAATTAATTTTATCAAAATGCCATATTACCAAAAGCATTATCTAGGTTCAATGAAATCCACATCAAAATATTAATGACATTCTTCACAAAAATACAAAAGAAAAACAAAACAGCTGTTAAACTCATTTGGAATAATAAGAGACCATGAATAGCCAAAGCAATCCTAAACAAGAAGAGCAATGGTGGAGGCACCACAATACCAGATCTCAAATACCCTACAGAGCTATAGTCTCAAAAATAGCATGGTATAGACTTCAAAATAGATATGAATATCTACAGAACAGAATAGTAGAGACAAAGTCAAATTCAAATAGGCATCTGATACATGAAAAGGTACAAAAAATGGAGAAAAGTTAACCTTTTAACAAAACAAATGGGAGGGAAACTGGATATCAATATGTAGAAGAATGAAACTAAACACCTACTTTTCACCCTGCCCATGAGTCAACTCAAAGTGGATCAAAAACCTTGGGATCAAACCAGAAACTCCACAGCTGCTAGAAGAAATCATAGACTCAACAGTCCAACATAGCAACATAGGAAACAGCTTCCTTAACAAGACTCCTAAAGCAAAAGAAATAAAACCGAGAATCCATAAGTGGGAGAGCATCAAATTAAAAAGCTTCTGCACAGCAAATGAAATAATTAAGAGGTAAAGAGAGCCTACAGAAAGGGAGAAGATCTTTGGCAGCTGCTTCTCCTCCAGTGGATTGATATTCAGAACACATAAAAAACTAAAAAACTCAACCCCAGAACAACAAATAACCTGATTAATAATTGTGATAAGAAATAAACAGAGACTTCTCAAAATAAGAAATGCAAATGACTAACAAATATATAAAATAATCAACATCCTTAGCAATCAGAGAAAATCAAAATGACAGAACATTGAGATTTTATCTCACATCAACAACAGAAATAATAATATAATAAATACTGGTGATGATGTGGGTGAAAATGTACACTCATATGTTTTTGGAGGGAATGTAGTGGTACAATCACTCTGGAAAACAGCATAAAGATTCCTCAAAGGACTAGGAGTGGAACCACCATATGACCCAACTATCCCACTCCTCAGTATTTACCCAAAAGAGCTGAAATCAGAATACTATAGTCACACAGTCACATCAGTGTTCATAGCAGCAGAGTTCACAATAGTCAAGCTATGCAACCAGCTTGATGCCCATCAACAGATGAAAGGATTTATGAAGGTGGTATTCATGTACAGTGGAGTCTTACTCAGCTATAAAGAAGGAAAATGTGGCATTTTCTTGTAAATGAGTAGAACTGGAGAACATCATGCTCAGTGAAAGAAGTCAGACTCAGAAAATCAAGAGTCTAATGTTGTTCATTTGGGGGGAAGCTACACCCAAAAAAGGGGGAAAGGGAGGAAATCACATGAAAATCGAAAGAATATATGTGGAGCAGAGAAAGGGAATTGAGGGGGACAAAGGAAGAATGGGAAAAAAGTGGAATGGTGGGAAAAAAAATCTACCAAATCATGCTATGTAGATATATGAATACACCACAGTGGATTTCACCTTTATGTATAATTATAAAATGAACCCCAATTTCAGGTATAACTAGTGCTCACCAGACTGGCTTGAATTTATTTTCTGGCCACACAAGAAGTGTAACTACAAACGTAATTTCTGGTTAAAGTCAGGATCATGTGACATTCTGGCCAATGAGATAAGGACAATAGGAAGTCCAAGATTTATCTATCCAGCCTTAAAGCCCCATTTGCAACCATCCATTCTCCCTCCCCCCTTCTATGAGGGTGTGATGGCCATGTGATGGGGACAGTGGCACCAAAAGAGAGAAAGAATATGGATTTCAGAGTCACTGCTATCTGGAAAGATAAACCTTTCCAAGAACTTGTTCTAGAAGGTGGTCTATTCTACCTCTAGTAAAATAGTCTGAGTCATTCCTTTAAATAGAAACAAATATTGAAAATCCACAGCCAGACAGGATGTTAATGTCAAACAGAGCTGGGCATGGTGGGTCACTCCTGTAATCCCAGCAAACCAGGAACCTGAGGCAGGAGGATGGCAAGTTCAAAGCCAGCCTCAGCAACTTAGGCCCTAAGCAACTTAGCAAAATCCTTTATCAAAATAAATCATAAAATACAAAAGGGCTGGGGATGTCGCTCAGTGGGTAAGCCCCCTGGGTTCAATCCCCAGTACCAAAATAAATAAATAAATAAATAAATTAATAGTCAAACAGAAATGTGGTACCTTGAAGAAAAAAATAGTAGTGAGAAATAATACTAAATGTGATTTCCAGGCAAATATAAAGGACAAGAATTTATAGAAGGAGCTATCTTCTCTACTTTCCACTCAATTTTGATGTGAACATAAACTCTCTTAAAAAAAAAAAGTGACACCTTTAAAAAGAGGGCACAGGGACAATCCATAGAATGAAAGATGAATCTGAGTGGGTCTAGAAATGAAGTGGAATGTGTTGTAGGGTATTCACTACATAAAGCAGTATATCTGGACTATTTTTACTAACAGGCCTGCAATAATATAGTGTCTATGGAATAGAAATAAAAAATTTATAAAGACACCTATGTCGTTCTTTAAAGACATAGAAAAAGCAATTCTCAAATTCATTTGGAACAACAAGAAACCAAGAATTGCCAAAGCACTACTAAGCAAGAAAGATGAAACAGGCGGTTCTGCCATTCCAGATCTAAAACTATACTATAGAGCCATAGTAACAAAGACAGCATGGTACTGGTATCAAGACAGGGAAGAAGACCAATGGAATAGAATAGAAGACCCCAAAACAAATCCTCAAATCTTTAAACATCTGATTTTTGACAAAGGGGGACAAAATATTACATGGAGAAGTGACAGCCTCTT
>PVKS010029396.1:0-25414 GCA_004027875.1 Aplodontia rufa | reverse complement strand
CCTGTGTATCGACTGCAAGCTTTCAGGGAGCTCAGGTGGGGCATTAACACATGTCAGCCCTCAAAAAGTTCTGAGTTTGGAGCTTTTGAATTCCAAATTGCTAGGGTAGGGTGTGTCGCCCCCCTGCAGGGTTCTGGAGGGGGGGGGGAGCGGCTGGAACGGCCTCGGGGGACCTTAGCCATTCCCCGGGGGGCCAGCAGGACACTGGGAACCGGGCGCCGGCAGGACAGGGCTGGGGACGGGGGGAAGAGAAGTCGCTCCTCGCAGCGTTCCTGTGCAAGGCGCGGGCAGAACGACCTAGCAAGCCGTCCTCCGAGGGGCCGAGTTAGGGCAGGGATGGGGCGAGGAGTCGCTCCCCGCTGCACTCCAGAGCGAGGAACGGGCAGAACGACCGAGCCTGGGCCGTCCTCCGAGGGGCCAAGTTAGGAAGGGTTGGGGAGCCCGGAACAAGGGGGCGAACGCCGCGGCTGGAACACGGGACCTGCATCTTCTACCGCTGCTGATCTCTGACGTCTCTGCTGATCTCTCCGGTTCTATGCGTCTTCTCTGCTTTCTTCCTTCAGGACACGGCTGCTTTCCTTCTGGCTGCCTTCTCCTCTGGTTCTATGCTTTCTCTTTGGCTGCTTCCTCCAGGACTAGTTGCTACTCTATTTATCCATTACAACAGCCAATAGGGTACAATGCAAACACCTTTCTCCAATTGTAACAAATGAGTGGCCGAATAGCTTAGTCATGCGGTCAGGCAATTTGCTAATTACAAGCCAGCTGGACCCCTTAGAGTTGTTTACCACCAATTCTTCTACAAGCCAGCTGAGCCTCATGTTCCCAACAGGGTGGCTTCAGCTATAGTTACCACTCAGGACCCTGGACTCTGATAATGCATGGCAGATTTTCAGGATATTTATTCCATGCCTGTTCCTTCATATTCATCCTTTACGCTGGGAAAGCAGCATGGTAATCACTTTAATTTCCTTAGCAATAAATTATCATGTTTAATGCATTCATATTCTAGTTCTGTATGTGCTTATATTGTATTGAGTAATATACACTTGAAATCAAGGGAACATTCATGGACAGTATCGCAATTTTCATTTTATGTCATATAAATCATATGATATGGGGCAACTTCAAAGTTACTCTATGACTCAATATTCTCATCTGCAAAGTGAAGGCAATGCTATATAACAGAGTTCTTATGAGGCATTAATAAAGTAATTTATATCAATTTTATGTCCAACTCTAAGCAAAAGGAACCAGCTGAATTTCTCTTTAAACCATCTGATCAATGTGTGGCTACTACTTTATACTAACAGTGTGCCTGGCTTCCTCATTTTTGGTCTGCTTAGTAACTGCCAGGGCTCATTATGCTTATGCAGTTGGTTTACTGCTCTCAATAGAAGGTTACAGCCCTGACTGTCAGACCTCAGCAATGATTATGTCCTTTTCCCCATCACTTCCAGGGCAGTTCCAAGTAATTGGACCTCGCTCCCCCATCATTGCCAAGGTGGGAGGGGAGGCTGTGTTTTCCTGCCGCCTGAATCCCACCACAGATGCTCAGCACATGGGGGTCAGTTGGTTCCAAAACAACCACTCAGGCTTGGTACACTTCTACGAGGACTCCCAGGACCACCTGGAGCAGCAGCGCCCAGAGTACCAAGGAAGGACAGAGTTCCTGAAGGAGCACCTCACCAGAGGGCAAGTGTCCCTGAGGATCCGTCCTGTCCTCCCCACAGATGGAGGGGACTACACATGTTTATTTGCAAGTTCCATGGGCCACAGTGAAGCACAGTTCCATGCGGTGGTCACAGGTGAGGCTTTGACATGAAAGCTATCAGATGATTCATGGTATATTTTGTCTGATCAGCACCCTATGGTGCGCATGGACAATGTCCAAGTGCATGGGACACTGGAGAAATGTCAGAGTGCTGGGTGAGATGAGCTAGTCAGTGTCTTCCCACTGATTCAGGCTGTAATAGAAAAACATTGACATCTCTGTTCCTTTTCAACACCACTGATGAAGGGCAAGCGCAAGCAAGACATCTAAGTATGACCTGTGCAGAGTCCTGGAAACACATCTCCTTCTAAAGAAGTCATTCTTATTTCCAAAACAGAAGGTGCTTCTGGAAGACAGCAAGAATGCGAACAGGCAGAACATGAACATGAACACCCACACTGAACATGTCCTTGTTGGGTGGAGTATGATCTCACACTCTTCCTCTGACACCCCTATGTGCTATAGTCCTTGCATAATTGAAGCACTTCCATCCCACTATCTGTGTAGATAGTGACCCCAGAAACTCCTGTCCACATGGATTGAAAGACTAAGGAAGATTTCTAGTTAAGGCATAAACTGACCCTGAATCAGCCTCTGTCAACATCACAGGGCCTCGTTCTGAGCTCCTTGATGAATTTCTCTGTACACTCCCTTAAATGCACCTTAAGAGAAACCAAACTGCTCCATCAGCAGCACGGTAATACGAACCTTCAGAGCAGGAACCTCTCCTCCAGGTCCCTGGGAACTGCATGCAAGCATCTGTGTCTGCCATTCTGACAAATCTGAATGAGGTTGACAGGGAGCAGAGTCTTTGTCCACCGCAGAGATTCCGGTTGGGCCCAGTCCCATGAGCACTACGTCACACAATGAAGGACAGGCACTTTGTCTGACTCTTCACAGTTGATAGGAATATACTGAAAAGCAACTGCTGGCTTGTGTTACACAGCAGTGTGAGCTACAGTTCCTCTCAACCAGACCCTCTATACACCCCCCAGTAGAATCTCTGCAGCCTCCCAGAGAGTTCAGCCATACCCCTGTCTGGGCCCACAGGAAGCTTCTCTCCTTCAGGAGGCCCACTTGAGGTCCTCACTGTCAGTACTACAAATGCTGTTGGCCATGAGCAATGCAGCGCCACCTGGAGCAGGCACTGGACCAGGTACCCCCAGAGCTGCGAGAGGAGCCCAGCTCTGCTCATGCAGTGGCTTGGCCTCACCCTCTAGGCAGAGATGTTTGTCTGCTGGGTGATTTCTTAAGGACACAAGGCAGGAGGCATACACTTTTAGAGGTTCTTCAGATGTTTACTAAAGCTTTGGTGAAGCCTTATCAGTGGTTTCAAATTTGAGAGAAAGCAGGGCCATTGTTTCCCCAAAGGTCAGTGCTTCCTTCCCTGGACTGCTGGATATCCTGGCCCAGATGGTTCTGCTCTTGGCACAAAGGGATTCCACCAGCACATAGAAAGTAGCTTACCCCTAGATTCCTGGGAAGCACGCACTTCCCTCCTTGAAGCTAGTGGCAGGAAAAACACGCCTCAACCCTTAGACATGCTTGTTCTGTGCTTCGACAATGATCTTCTAATACTTTTTAGTCCCATGAATCCATTGCAGGAAAGGTTTCATGACACGCTAACTCTGGCTTCTCAAAAACAGCGAGCCAAGAGACGTTGAAAAAGCATCAAAACAGAATAATATCTGTGTCCACCTTTCCAGTGAGCACTGTGTGGGTGGGCACCACACAGGTGAATCCACTCACATTTCATGGAGCTCCATGTCTCCACTGTATGCAGGATACCTGGCTGAATCTCTCATGCTGCACACACACAGAGTAAACATCCCTTCTTTTAAATCCCAGGTGATTGCAATGATTGCAGATACAACCTTGCTTAGCATATCAATAAGGTAGATTCTGAACTGGTTAGGAGATGCACTTCTAACCTTTACAGACAATTGCTAAAGTTTCTGCTCTGCTAAAATGCAAGTCTGGATACAAATATCACAATAACAGATAACCACAGGTGCTCTTTGAAGGATCAATAGATTTTCCCAAAAGAAGATTTATCTGTTCCCTAAATCCTGGAGCTCCTCCTTATGTATTTTCCAGGCAGGCTGCTTTGCATGCTTTCTGGAGGGCAGTGGGGAGAGTTCCTGCTGTCTGCCATCTGTGCTCACGGTGAGCTGCAAACCTTGAGAACTGTGCTGACCCAACTCTCACCTCTTGCAGGCCAGCACTGCTTTTGGAATTCCTGGACCCTGGCGTGTTTTCCCTGAGTCAGATCCACTTCTACCTGTTGTCTAAGCCCTGTGCAGTGCAGTACCCAGGCTCTGCCATACAGCAGGTGTCACATGTGCTTGCCTCAGGGCAGAGTCAGCCCCTCAGACAGCCCATGCACTCAGCTGCCCTGTGACTTCCCAGGCTGTGTGGTTTGCAGCACGAGTTTCTGTTCCCTCCCTCCCATAGGAGTAAAGCTTGGCCCAGAGTTAGAAATCAGTGCCTAGATGCAGTCTGTGCAGAGAGCCCAGAGCCTTATCTCTGCCACCTCCTTCATCTCTTCCACGGTGAGATGAGCAACCTTGTCAGCAAGGTTGTCCTTCCCCTGCTCTTCCACCTCCCAAACTCAACCTTGGCCTTTCCTGCCTTTCTCTTCCACCTTCTCAGATCCTGTGTCAGACCTGACAGCATAGATACCTGATGCCCTCTGTGCTCTTTCCTTTGTTATAGACTTTGTTAGTCTGCGAACAGTGTTCAATCTCCTACTGAAACGCATGCCAACGTGCTGCATCCAAAACTACTTCTCACCTGAGGCTGCAGAGGAAGGAGCACAGGGCGAGCGGCCTGGGGACAACTCAGTTTCCACGTCCATCCTCCTGAGCCTCCGTTATTCCTGCAGTGTATGCAGCCTTTAGCTCAGGGTTGTGGAGATCTCATGGTCACCGCTGTGCCTCAGCCATACAGAACAGGAAAAGCCTGAGGGGCAGGTGTCTTTTGTCATCTTTTTCTTGCTGTAACTAAAAGATCTGACAAGAACAAATTGAGGGAAGAAAACTTTATTTGGGGGCTTCCCATTTCAGAGGTGTTGGTCCATGGACCGTTGCTTGCATTCCTTGGGGCTCTAGGTGAGGTTGAACACTGTGGCAGAAGTATGGAAGAGGGAAGCACTAAGGGCATGGCTCCAGAAAGCAGAGAGGAAGCCTCCATTGCAGGTGCAAAATATATACCCAAAGGGCCCATCCCCAGTGACCCACATCCTCCAGGCACCCCCTCCTGCCAACAGTTAATCCCTATCAGGGTATTAACTCTCTGATGGGGTAAAGGTTCCCAGAACCCTCTCATTTCACCTCAGACTACCTGATTTGTCTCACATGAGCTTTTGGGGGATACCCACATTCAAACCATGATAAAGCACACCCCCTTTTTCTCACTGCTTTGCATAGAGCGTCTCCAGTCCATCTTCCATCAGCATCTGAAGTCCACTACTATGCACAAGGAGGTGGACCTGTGGTCCTCAGCTGGGAAGGCATGCCCACAGCTGAGAAGCACATTACCCTGGAACTTCACTGCTCCAGTAAGAAGCTGCCTCCTGCACATGGCTACTCAACCGTAGCTCAGTCCTTAGTACATAACACACTCAATCATGAGTCATGAGTTCCACGGGCAGGAGGAAAGAAAACAACAGAGATTTGGTTGACTATTTGTTACACGCTGGTATAGGCAATTTAATTTCTTGCTTACAACCATTTAAAAGAAATTCTTTTATGAAAAGCATTACTCTAATTTTCAAAATCAATAGACTTTTGATTCTTGCAGATTAAGCATTAAACTCAAGTTCATTGGCCCGGGTGAAAAGTTATTAACTGTCTAACAGATCTCTCTCTCTCTCTCTCTGCCTCTCTCTCATTTCCCAGCCTCAGGCCTGGCTCCTCATATTCGTGTTGAAACTGGTCACAACAAGAGCACTAAACTGACTTGCACGTCCACGGGGTGGTACCCTGAGCCTGAGGTGGAATGGAGTGGCCCTGGACGACTGTACCTGGAACCTGACTCCGAGACGAGGACAGTAGAGGAAAATGGCCTGTTCCGTGTGGAGTCAAATCTCACACTCAAGGAACGTTTCAGAAAAGTGTCTTGTTCCGTTAGAAACCCTGTCCTCCGTGAGGAGAAGGAAGCCTATGTGTCCATGGCAGGTCAGTTCCCTCCAAAGCACTGGTGCAGAGGTCCCATTGCTGATCAGGGGTTGGGGAGCAGCAGAGACCCCTGAGCACAGACTCAGATGAGTGTTCAGTTGGTCCATTTGTAGCACTGTGTGGAAAACCAGTCAAATTTGGCTACTTTCCCTTTGCATGCTCCTTCGTATGCCAAAAGATTATTATTTCATATTATAAAAATGGATGTGTAAAAGCCTTCAAAGGTAACAGAGTTGTGAGGGTCATGTCAAATGCCCTCTGTCCTTCCCCTAACCTCCCTGCCCAGGCTCATCCAAGCAATGCAATTGAGCTTGCTCTCCCACCTGTCAAACGGAGTTGAAGTGCTGGCCAGTTACCTGCACTGTGACCTTGGGCACCTAGAGAACTTTAGGTGCCCAGTTCCCAAATATTAAAGATAGCTAATAATAGGGTTTCCTCCACTTGGCTGTTATGAGGGTGAAGGATACATTTCATCTTGCAGGCAGAGAGGAGTCTAACACCCCGTCCACTCTCCACATATCCAGAGCAACTGTCCATAGGAGCAGTCTGGCTCAGATGCCCCCTGCACCCTCCTCCTCCTTTCCCAGTCAGGGAGAAGAGTTCAGCCTGTGCACAAGGATGCTCGCTGCTCTTCTCTCCCCAAAGGCATCTCTGCACTCATCCATTCCCTCCCACTTCCTGCTCCCTCAGGTCAGCCCCTGGACACAACTGCTCATCAGGTCCTTCATGGGCCTGGGAGCCATTTTCCTTCTACTTTCTCTCACCTTGTCCTTCAACACCTAACCCAGATGCCCTATTTTTAGGAAACCTCCTCAGCCAGGAAGATGATTATAGAAATATTGCATGTCACACACAGGTCATGCAGGCCCTGGTTTAAGCTGGATGGTGAGCGCACTAGTGTCTGCTGTGTTGCTTTCACATCTTCAGCTTGTTCCACCAGCTGCATAGCTATAAAGGGCTGTTCTGGACCTGCACAGGATGAAGGAAGCAGGGAAGCAGAGGTCTTAGAGTTGCTGGGAGGGTTGGGGTCTCTGCCTGCCTGGTGATGTCTCCCTGGGACACAGGCAGGGCTCCTCCCCAGCAGCCAGATCACCTGCTATCAAGGTGGAACTAAACAATGATTTTGTTTTCCAGGTGGCTTGTTCCCCAGGGCCAGTCCCTGGACAGTAGTGCTAGCTGTGCTCCTTGGCTTCCTGTCTGTAGACTTGCTGGTCACTGGTGCTGTCTTCCTGAGAACTGAAAAAGCCAAAGGTAAATAGGGAATGTGTGAGGATGACTTAATTCGTGTGGGAATGTGAGTTACATGTAAATCAAAAAAATGAACCGGGGAATTTTAATCATTTAGAATTCACAAGGAAAGACCTATAAAGAAGGAATTATTTCAGGGAAACACTCTTGGATGTTGTGTCTGAACTTCACTGGGGCTTTAAACTCACTTTTCCATCTTCTTGAGCCATTTTTCTTCATCATCTCCAGAAAACCTATTTCCCCTGCAGGAAACAGGTGAGATGCTTATTAAGGAGGGGCCTGAATATTCTTCAGGTCCCCACAGCCATGCTTGTCCGCCTGGCCCATCACATGGAGCTCTGGGCAAAGACCTGAGAGAGTCATATACCATCTTCCATCTTATTTATTTATTTATTTGTGGTAATAGGTATTGACCCAGGGCCTTGGATGTACTAGGGAAGTGCTGTACCTCTACATATCCAGTATCCATTTTTCTTCTTACCTTCTTTCCTAAAGACTTTCCCTCTGTCCAGCTTTTTCCCCTTTCTCTCCATTTGTGTGTGTCTGTATGTGTATGTACATGAATTTTCCAGGAGATATTTGTCAAGAGAACCATAAGTTCTATTTTCTCTAGTGGTCTGTAGATATAATGTCTCCTGAAACCTAATTTTCACACAATCGCTCCTGTCCTGTAATTAATCTCCTGTATTACTTGATCTTATACTGATCTTACCCTCACAACTTTGGATGGTCTTCTCTGGGACAAAGGTAGTCCCCAGGAAAAACCTGTGTCCAGGAATGTCTAATGGACCTGCTCATGGACGCCTAGCCAGACTCCATTGGACTGTAGGAGAGAGGACAGGAGGAGGGTCTTACTGCAGCCCTGAGCTGTGCAGCCCTCCTATAAGGGACATAAATGGGGACATACAATACCAAGGAACCCACAAAATACCGTGCAAGGACTAGATTGATCATTCAAACTTCTGAACACTCAGATGTCCCTCATGTAAGACACACATTCCCCTTCCTGACTGAAACCACCATGTGCTCTGTCTTAAACTTTCTGACCAGGAAGGAACCAGGGAAACAGGGGAGTGTAGAGGAGCAGAATATATCCAGGTAAAGGTAGGGTCAAATGGACTGGATCATTTAGCACCTATTCCAAGGGAGAGAGGAGTCTGGGTGGGAAGCCTGTATAAAGGCATAATGGGGAGTTATATGGGGTCAGTTCCATGCTAAACCCAATGATTCTAAGGTGGTTCCATAAACCTGGTGTAGGGTCCCATCATCAGAGCCTGCAGTATCACATAATATTTTTGTAAATCACACTCTGTACCCTCAAATAAATCTTGCCTTGAATATGGACTCCAGGCAAATCTGTACCAACTGGTTTTCAGTAGGGAGAGCCAACTCCCTCCACTGCCTCTGCAGGGGCACTGGGGACTTCACTGCACACAATGCCACCCGGACACCCACCCCACTACAGGAGCTGTATTACCTTCTCCAAAGATGCTGACCCAGTCCACTGTGGGCTTCCTTGGTTTTCTAAAGCTTGCCAACTTTATGCCACAGCATCATGAGATGATTTTTGTGTGGCTACCACTCCACTGAGCAAGAAATCTGTCCCCAGCCTATTGTTTCTACTGCAAATTTCCAAAATTGGTGCTCCTCCATGCTACAAAACATGTGAACATGTTTGTTGAGAACCAAGGAAAAAAATGTGAAAATATCATTTCAAAGGCTGCATGCATGGCTTCACTCATCTTAGACACCTGGTGTAGTCCTGATTCTTGATCAGAGCCCTGTGTAATGGTGTGTTCTTGTAGTTGCCCTCCATCCTCTGATTTGAAGTTTTATTCAGATTCAATTGTCTGTCTGGAAAGATCTCCCACAAGTCAATCTGTCCACCAGGAACAAGCCTGCCCCGTGGGCCTCAGGACAAATTCATCTAGGCTGGATTCACCATGGGCCTAGAACTGATACGGATCTGAAAACAGGCTGTGTTTCCTCACATTCCCAGTAATTCTGCTCAACCCATTCTCCTAGAATTGAAGTAATCCGGGTTAAGGGTGAAGCAGAATGTGAATGCATTAGGGAACAAAAATCATACCTGGAAAAAGAAATCATTCATCTACAGTTTCAACAATCTAAGGTAGTTACATGAAAAACTTCCTGACAAGATGATTGTTTCAGTAATATCACCATCACTTCACATGTCATCTAAAATATCTCATATGAGGATATTACACTTCATAGTATCACCCTAAGTAAGCTAGAGAGAAATAGTCCTCACACATGTGTGTACAGAACTCAAACAGAAGTAAGATGATAAGTAAATAAGCTATGAGAATGGAGAGGCAGACCAGGGTGGATCATGAGGCTTCATAAGTACATTTGGAGGTTAGAGGCTTATCCTCTAACAGATGCGAAGGAGCAAGGATTTGGAATGAGAGTTGCTTAACAACATGATGATTAGACTTGAGCTTTATTTCATTTTTAATCAGTGCATTACAATTATATATGAAAGTGGGATTCATTGTGATATATTTGTATGTGATGTAACATAAGTTGATCAATCGTGTTCCTCAGCATTTCCACTTTTCCTCCCTCCTTCCCTCCCCTCATGCACATTTCACTCTACTGATCTCCCTTCTGTTTTCATGAGATTCTTTTTATGCCCTTTCTCTCTCTAATTTCTGCTTATGAATGATCACATTTGACCCTTAACTTTCTAAATCTGGCTCATGTCATGTACCATCATGCTTTCTGGTTCCATCTATTTTCCTACAAATGATGCAACTTCATTATTCTTTGCGGAGTGTAAACCCCAGTGAGTGCACACACCACATTTTGTTTATCCTTTCCTCTCCTGATAGGAACCTAGACCGATCCAGGCACATGACTATTGCACATATGTGGGCTTTCAATATACTGGATGCTTCACAGAATCCAATATTGTGCTCAAGTGTGTGTGTTGGGGCCCAGTGAAGTTTCTCCCCCATGGTTGGAGAAGATTCCACAGGGCAGTGAAGATGGAAGATGGTGGGAGAGAGTAAATTAGGTTCTTAAGATCCATAATGGAGCAAGAGTCAAGAGGCCTTGGTAAAGAGTTGAATGTGGAGGGATAATGGAAGCTGATGTAGAAGGAGTTGCAAAGAGTTTGTCCCTATTTCTGGCTCGAGCAATAGGATTCAGTGATTTCATTCACTGGGGTCTGAGGCTTCAGTCTGCATAGTGTCTGGTTTATGTAATCAGGTGAATAAGATTTGGGTCACAGGTACTTACTACAATTATCTCTTTGTTTTGATTATTCTATTTATCAGTATGAAGTGACATTTGTTTCTTCTTACTAATTTTGGCTTGAATTCTGCATTGTTTAGTATGAGAATGGCTTCTATTGTTTTTTTTTTAAAGAGAGAGAGGGACAGTGAGAGAGAGAGAAAGAGAGTTTCAATTTTATTTAGTTTTTCATGTGTCTTTCATTGCCTTGAGACTTCATTGTGTGTGTTGTGCTGGGGTTTAAACCCACATACTCGTGCATGCCAGGCAAGTGCCAGAACTGCTGAGCCACTACTCCAGCCCCTCTACTGCTTGCACTTTTATTCTATTTGCACGGTACATCAATTTCCATCTTTTAACTTTCAGCCAGTGAATGTCTTTGCCTGTAATGTGACTCTCTCACAAACAGCAAATAGTTAGGTCTTTTTATTTTTTTTAATAAATCTAATATACTAGCCACAACATTTAGTTGGGGATTTGAGATTTATTTCAAGTGTTTAAGGTTTGCTTTTAATTTCTTTGTGTATAATATCTCTGTATGTATTTTCCATACTGCTAAAGTGTCGTGAATTCTTGGAAGAAATTTATTTATTCTTTATTCTGAAGGACAGATTTGATGGATATAGAAATCTTGATGACAGTTCATTTCTTTTAAGACTTGGAAAATATCATTTCAAGCCCTCCTGGTTTTTACAGTTTATGCTGATAAATCAGAAGTAATTCTGATAGGCTTGTCTCTAACCATCATTTGATATTTTTCTCTTCAGATTTTAAAGCTCCATTCTTGTTCTGCAGGTTAGACACTTTGTTCGTAATGTGTCATGAAGAGGTTCTTTTTTGTTCATGTCTATTTGGGATTTTGAATGTGTCTTATACCTGGAAGAATATCTCATTCTAAAGGTTTGAAAATTTTTTCTGCTATTATTTCCAGAAGAGCTTATCTGTGTCCTTAGTCTGAATTTTGCAACCATCTGAATTTTGCCACAGATTATGTAATCTGTGCTCTTCATGTTGTACAAGTGTTCTGATCTGGAATCTGTTGGGGATATAAGGCAGCCTACCGATTATTGAAGCACCACAGCAGAGGTGTGTAGCTGGGTTCTGGATCTTTGGTGTGCAGGGCAGTCCAGAGTGGGAAAGGACCTGGGATCTTTGGCAGCAGGTATGGGCCTGCACACTGTGACAGGACCTAGGATTCTTGGCAGTGGATATATCTGGGCCCGATATATCTGGACCTGGTGGGTATGTGCTGCAACTAGGATGTCCTTGGAAATGGTGTCTTCAATGCACTTGCCAGCTCCTGACCAGAGGCCTGAGAGTCTGTGCATGATGCTTGGGCAGGTTGGCTCTGGGTGGTGGTTCTCAGATATGGATGTCCTATGTATACCTGCTTGCCAAGAACCAGAGGCCTGAGGGTCTGAGCATGATAGGTGAGTACGGGAGTCCTGTGTGCACCTGCTGGCCTGGACCAGAGGCCTGAGGGCCTGCACATGATATGGCCTGGAGGATTGGCTCTGGATGGGGGGGGGGTCTCATGGCTGGGTGCCTGTTGGCCTAAACCAGAGGCATGGGGGCTTGTGTGAGACAGAGGGGTGGGTCAGTTGCAGATGGGGATCCTGGTTGCACCTGCTGGCCCTGGACCAGAGGCCTCCTGTTTTCTTTTTTTAAATTCTGTTTGAGTTTTCAAAACCAACCACTTTATTTTCCCAAATGATATTTTGAGATTTTATCTTACTTGGTTAGAGAAAATTTTAAGTGAATATTTTATTTGGTTTAGTGTGTCTTTCATTTCCAAGATTCCTGCTTGGTTCATTTTCAGTATTTCTACACCTTGTAGTATTTTGATTCATTTTCTGTATTCAATTTCTTAATTCACTCTGTTGTCTTTTGGGAATCCATTGATCATTTGAGCTATCTTTCTTTTGGTTTCTTTATTTTTTTCATCAATTTCAATAACTTTGATGTTACTTCTGGTGAATTATTATCTTTAGAACTTTTCATGTTACCTTGGTTTTTTTCACACTTCTTCTATGCCTGTGATTGGTTTGTGTATCTGTTGAGATGTATTTATCTTGGGCCCTTTAGAGTAGTTTTTCTCTTCACAATGTGTTCTAGAGTGATATAGATTGAGGTGTCCATAGACTTTATAATAATGCTCTGCTTTTACTCTAGAAATGAATATCCATGGGTGTGCCCTGAGGTCCTTCTTAAAGATTTCTACTGGCACCTGGTCTTTTGTTTTCTTTTTTTGTCACTTCTATTCTTTGAATTGGGGTGTCTCTACAGTTTGATTGTGGTTAATATGTGTAGGGACCAAGTTGACTGTGTCTTGGTCAGGCTTATCTCAGGAAGCTGTTCTTCCCTGTCCTTATCTGACTTGAATTCCGTTTGGCACTGTCTTCTCTGTTCTTGTTTCATTCACATTCTGTTAGTTATAACCAAGGCCACACTGTAGGTGGCTCCTGGAAGGATGGCAACATTTGGTATGATTTCCTGGGGCAAACTTCAGCGTGACCTCCTTCAGATTGCTCCCACCATAGCTCTCCAATTACCAGGTGAGAAATGCAGAACACTTTTCATGTACCAGTTCACTGTGTGGGCTCTGGATCTGCTAAGTCAAGGTCCTTTTCTCTTCTAGGGGTTTCTCTGACAAATTTTCCCATGTGTTACTCTCTCTGTTTGCACACCTGCTCCTCTCTGCAATGAACTGGCATCAGGGCCAACACTGCTGCCACAACCAGCTGGACCATATGTACTTTCTTATTCTCTGTCTAATGGATCCAAATTTTTGACACTCTAAGAGACTCTGATTACCAGTTATGGAATTCCAGTCATTACCCTCTTTCACCTGACTCTCTGAAAAGTATATGTGGTGCTTAAATACTGAGTCACAGAGTAACTGGAAATACAGCCTTCCTCTAATCTGTAATCTTGAATTACATTTATTTATAATTTATTGTGTTGTCTTTGTTCTTTTTGATCCCAAACTGCACTTTTACATTTTAATGGGAATGATTCACAGGGTAATTTTTCTTCATTTCTATTTTATGTATGTTTCCTCTTTTTCTTCATGGGAAGTAGAATTATTTTTCTTTGAATGTATCAAAAAATGGAACAAAAAAAAAAGAAATAGCCAAAAAGAACTACTTCAGTCTGACTTCAGTCTGTATTATTTACAAAAAAGTAATCCTATTTAACAATTCAATGACACTATAGAAAATAATTGATTCTCAAGATAAGTATTGAAGTTTACTTTTAAAATTAATAGAGCAGATTATGAAAAAAACTATGTTTTCATCCTATTTATCATTATGGAGTAAAGATATCCTGTTATTTATCCTTTCCTTTAACTTAACAAAATTCAATAATTGAAAAGTTATAAGTGTATTTTTCTCTTCCTATAATTTAATGAAATGAACACAATTTTTAACAAGTTGTATTTATAATTCTGTACCAACATAAACTTCCTTATCAATATCTGCTGGAGTGCCTGAGTTCTGTCCTTGTTCTCTGTAACACTTGGCCTCTAGATTGACCTACAATTGGCAGGTGCCTGTCAATGGCAAGACCCTATCCTGGACCATGGATTCCCCTAGTACAGAAGGCAGCAGATGGAATAAAATGAGTCCTCAATAAGGATTTGCTGAGCAGATAGGAGTCAGTTGCAGCAGCCTCAATAAATGCCATAAAGACAAATTGAACCAATCCAGAGGCCAATGATTAGCAATAGACTTGTGATGAACTAAGAAGCAAATCTTAAAGTCTCAGGACACTCAGAATCTAAGGAGCTTGGTAGTGTCCGGTATGGCAATAGAAGATGAGGTCGCCCCTCAATCTGTGCAGCTCAGATTCCAGAAATCTGATACACATGTTCACTGAAATTTTACAGACATGGCCAAAGCCTCAGACAAAACTTCTTAGAATTTCAGATTTCTACTTAACTCTTCCTTCCTTCCTTCTTTCCTTCTTTTTATTTCTTTTTTTTTTTAAGAAAGAGAGAGATATAGAATCAATTTTATTTAGTTTTTCCTGTGGCTTTTGTTGTTCCAATACTCCGTTGTGTACTTGGTGCTGAGGTTTGAACTTGCATACTCGCCAATGCCAGGTAAGTGTGCCAACTGCTGAGCAATAGCTCCAGCCCCACCTTTCTTCTTTTGTTAGAGAAAATCAGTGAAGGACTTGGCAAGTGTCATGTTTTTATTAAATGCTGAACTGAAAATTCTGTCTACATGCCCACAAAGCGCTAATCTGTATTATTGATTGCAGAACAAAGAAAATTTCTAGGAATAGAAGGTAGGTTAAGTCACATTTTTACCATTCTTATACAACAGATATTCAACTTTCTTTGCTCAGTCACTCAGTTCACCCTGAATGCGTTCATCTGATTTTAGGTATGATGGAAGTACAAACATCTGTAGGTAGTTACAAAGAGAATAATGCATTGTTAAGAATGGCTTAACACCTGTTTTCTAACCTCAGTGGGTTTCTATTGTGAAAGAAATGGGTTTACCCAAACAATCTACAGATTCCAAGTGAGCAAAGAGAATCATTTGAGGCTGAACATCTGCACCCGTTGGCTATGACTCCAGTCCCGAAACGGAGGTTATGGTTTAAAAGAGATTATCATCGTAAATGGATGCAGAAGCTACGGACCACACAGGCACAGTGGGTTTCCTAGCCCAGACATGCAGGCCCTGGGTCAGTGAGAAGCAGGTCCTCACTGTCCTCTTCCTGCCACCACAGGACTTTCCAGAGCACAAGTAATGATGAATCATGGGGATGGTTCGTCTTCTCTCTCCTCTCCTTTCAACCTTCCACATCTATCATTTGTTCTCACCAATAGGAACATGTGTTCTTATTTTTCTTCTGTTTCTTAACAATAAAGCAAACAACAATCTTCATTAATCCAATCTCTTCCTTTTGGCTGTTATGCTGTTTCTTTTTCTTTTCAGAAAAATCTTATTAAATAGTTACACTTCTTCATTCTAAATTCCTCTTTGCTATTTCGTTCCATCACAACTTGAAAATTACCTGTGTCTGAATGGTCCTGCACCTGTTCACATTGCTGCCCTTAGAGTTCCAACTCCTGCTTCTCCCTCTTCCTGCTGAACCGACCACTTCCTGGTCTTTGAATACACTACTGAGTCATCCCCCTGAGGGAGCAGTTGACTCTGTCTCCTTGATCTTTCTCTATCCTTCTGTTGTGCTATCACCCTATCCAAGGAGGGCCTGGTGTTCCCAGTGCTAACTGTGAGGAGATTTTCCGAGAATCAGAACATTGATTATGACCTTTCCCAAGGGGGTTGCTGTGCACATCTGTTCTCACCAGCTAAGGCCTTGCAAATTCTGATGTCACCTTACCAATCAGATGCCTAGGTGAAGGGATCTAGAGATACTTTCCTGCAAGAAATTAACTTCAGATCTGTAAGATGTTCATTTTGTCTCTGTGTTTATGAAAAGAACCCTTGAAACTTATTCTGTGTGTTCCTCTTTCTTGATTGACACCCCACGTAGAAGATGAAGGGTCTTTCCCAATTTCTTACAAGTAACTGATCTCCTTCCTTCTGCAGAGGACATCATCCTGGATGAGGACACTGCTTACCGCTCCCTCTCAGAGTTACTTGATGAGAAGCAAGGTCTGTCTCTGCTTAGGGAGCAAGACATTCCTGAGTGTCCTAAATGATTCATTGCTGTGTCAGTTGTTCGGGGTGTGAACAGCTTGTCTAGTAGCAAAAACCACCGGGATGCTGAAGTAGCAATGAAGGACTGGTGGAAAATAGGTCTGTGTTTGGATTCAGAAGAAACAAGAAAACGTTCTGAGGACACTCCTGCGGATGGATTCTGGACTCTTTCCCTGAAGGGTGGTCAGTATAAGGCCCTGTCCATGCACTGTTATAACATCAATGCCCCAGTATTACCACAAATACTCAGGTTTTTTTTCAATATGAAGAAGGTTTGTTCTTATCCTGTGAAGTTACAGAACTTACCACTATGCCTTTACTCTCAAAAGCAAGTTTATCAAGCCCTAAAGGCCATATTTCTGCCCAGGAGCTTTCATCCCAGTAACCATTCTGCTATTTGTTAGTGGTTCAGACTCTTTGTAGAGCACACTGATACACCTTCCACAGAAGCCATTCTTATGGACCATGAGAGCAGGTGGCCGTTTCCCAGGCAGGAGATTCAGGGTGTGGGTGAGGATCTGCTAAGGCAGACTCTCATAAAATTAATCACCCGAGGATTCTATAATCCATATCTCCACGTCCAGGTATGTGCTGGAGAAAATGAACACAGAAGCCAGTGTTAAACTTCAACTGACCTTAATGTTTAAAATGTGGGACCAATGCAAAAAGAAAGTCTAAATAAATTATAATCCATTCACAAGCTGTACTACAGTTTGTCATTTAAAATGTGAAACACCTATACATTGGAAAAATGGAGGATCATCAAGACCCTGGGCTGGGTGACCGAAACGGGTGTGTTAGAAAGTTCCACCATGCACTGCCAGGTGTCTGAGGTGCTTGAAAGGCTAACCATCCAGTGCCAAAGAAAGTCCAGAGGGTGGTGTGCTGAGGGGAGGACTGCCCAGAAGGGAAAAAGAGTCAATCTGGAGATGAGGGCTCCTTGTCTGGATGGGGTGGGTGCATGGGTGTGAGCCTAGGGCAGAGATCACCACCTGCTTCCTGGAGGTCCTGGAATTCCAGTGCTGGTGATCACCCCCAAGGTGGCTGCTCATCATCCTTGCTTCCATGTGTCCATGTCTGGACATCCTGAGGGTCCTGCCTTCAGTGAGAAAGGCTGTGCAGACTCTCCTGATATGCAGGTAGCAGTGTGCATGGATGGTTCATCCTGGAGGGCAGGTCCAGCTGGGTCACTAGGAGCACTCACTCTGTGGGAGGCCAGCACCATGCCAAGGGGATGCTCATGTGGTCCTGTGGAGGGTCAGAGAGAATCTGAACTCCTGCTTAGAGCAATGTGGACTGGAGCCTTGAAGAGAACTTTCCAGACCTATTGTGCCAACGTAAACCTACAATACTGGGAGAGAAGCAGAGATGCAGGTTCTGAACAAGGCCGGATTCCCTGAGCTGCAGGATGGAGCTCTGACTTAACACGTGTTCATTGCTACATTAGGTCACTTAGTCTCAGTATGGCTTTACCTAGCATTAAGTTAATGGTGCACAATATATGTGAATTTTGTGCCAAAACACATTCTAAGTAATAGTAAACTCCTTTTAGTAAGTTTCATTTTGAAGTGCTCTAAGAAATTCCAAAATTCATCTCTATAATGTTGGCCTAGAAAAAATGAGGAAGTTTATTAAAGATAATGAATCCTAGGCTTTTTTCACTTGGAAAAGTTGGCTACAAATGTGAAAGAAAATGATAATATGCATCCTTTGATATTCTGGATTCAAATTGGATGCAAATATTTATATACATACATATAAATAGATGTGTATGTGAGTATTTATACATATATAACATCTGCCTCCTGAAAGGTCTTAAAGCTTTGAAAATGCAGTACTATGAGCACATCTAGTGTCCAAATACTGATTTTTACAATATCGTCATGTAAAAAAGATGAGCTGTCAAGGAGTGATGTGGAAATAACTGGAGGACTTAGAGACAGCTGGACAGGTGGTTCTTGTTCAAGTTTGAAAACAATGGTAGACATAAATAAATAAATATACCATGATCCTTCCTGACATAGACTAACAATAAGTCAGCAATGTACCACAGATTGGAGAAAACTGTTCCGTTCAGTAGAGTTTGAGCTAGCAAGGAAAGCATGTGGAAACACCCCAGAGAGTGCTGTGTTCACCCAATCTCAACTGTCTTCCTACACAATTTTTGTCACCACTCTACAATACATAGGACTGCTAGACAACAGCTGGAACAATGACCACGACTCCCATGGCTCATGGGAGAGAAGCCATGGTGGTGTGCCCATGATACGGCACACCGTGAGGACCACAGGGACTCTGCTGAGGCTCCTTCCAAAAGCATCCATGTGGGTTTAATATCGAGGAAACCTTGCACTAACCCATGATATGTTCTGTGCCATCTTTGTGCCTCACACAAACTCAGACCCAGAGAGATCAAGTTCATGGAAAATCTTACAGTTGTAGACAAAAAGAAAAAAAAAAAAAAAAGAAAGAAAAGAAATGACAACTAAAAGCACCCCAGAGCCTGAAGTTTACCCTAAAATAGACACACTAACATCTCTAAGTGTCAGAACCCTGGTGGAGCAGGTACTGGTATCATACGTACCAGTGTTAGTACATTTATTAATGTGGAGGTAACAAATGTCCTTAGATGTGGCTGACATGACCGAGGACACAAAATGCTCCTTTAAAACTCTGTGAATAATTTATTAAATTCTAGTGAGGTAGGTAGAAGATTTGAGTCAATTACAATTTGTTCAAGAACCCCATTGTAGCCAGGAAAATGTCAAACTTCAATCAGAACCGTGCTGGGCCACAAGGTTCTGTGGCAGAACTGCTGAAGGCAGCACTGGTTGTACCCCAGCCAGGAGCTGCACACAGTACCTCCTGGGGCCTTAGTTCTCACACTTTCCTTACTGCCTTTGACAGGTCAGGCTACGATACATGGAAAGAATCAGATCTCGGGCCATAGGAGCACAACTAGTAACATCACAAAGATAAGTTTTTTGGGGGGATGAATGTCATTAGAAAACAGAGTCTTCAATTTAAAATACTTGACAGTGTGAAAAAGTACAGCAGTTTACAATGTGCACTGGATTCTAAATCAGGAAATGCATCTCCAGCTCCTGTTGTACCCAGGGTCTGGTGAAAAGTGGTATCCTGTGCCTGCAGTTCTACAATAAGATGAGATGAGTAGGTTTCCATCCAACCTGGGGCACCAGTCACTGCATGGTGTGGTCTCATTTAATCCTTGTGAAAACATCTGAGATACACACCACAATCTTTCTTGTCTTACAGAAGTTGTTATTTTAAGAATCTGCATTTTCTGATGATATTCATCCAAAGAAAGACCAGAAGCATTGTCACAGTCCAGGATAAAGTTTTCTAAGATTTTTCCACCTTATTTCCACAGACGCAAAGGGAAGAATGAGACACAAAGGGGAATATTTTACCAACATAACCTACATCTCATTTTTTTGTTTAATTACAATCATGTATTGAATGAAAAAATATATATACTTCTCTACTTGATTTGAACCTGACAATCTTTTAAAGGTACATAAGACAAGATAAAGATGCCTAGACAAATAAATATTCATATAGCTATATATATGTATCAATATGCATACACACTTATTTATTTTCTATATGTATATCTATCAATCATCTACTAATCATCTATCATCAGTTACCTATTTATCATCTGTCAAGCAATCTATCACCTATTTATCATGCAACATTTTTTATCATCTATTATTTAAATATCATCATCTATCTATCCATCTATCTTTCTATCTACTTTTCTTTTATTTAAGTGTTTTGCTCCAACCTATTCTGGTGTTTTAACTTCCTGATCATTGTTGAGACTCTTGTGTGCCAATATTTGTGAGGTTTTCTCTGTCTTCTATCTGATTAAAATTAGATTAATTTAATTAAGAAACTTGGATGAACAAATTCAGTCAAACATCTGAAATAAGTGTGCTAGTGATGGTCTACCCAGCTTCTATCCCCTCACCCAGTGCACACACCACCACCTCTGCTCAGCACTGATGGATTTCACCCAGGACATTCTTTTGCTATTCCTCTTTTGACATCAGGAAATCTACACTGTTTGAGCTCCCTTCTGCTCCCTGGAGCAATGGCCTCTTCTATGGATCCACACTAAAGGGACATCTCACAATGGTCACAACTCTCTCCATCATCCTGAGCATCATAGGGACTGCTCTTTCCCCCAAGGGACAACTGTGCTGTGTGAGATCACCCTCAGCCTCAGGGCACAGAACTAGCTACTCCTGAGTGTCTTCCTCCTGTACCCCTGTCCAGGTGCCACCCTGACCTTTCATTGTTTGCTCCTACCATGACCACAGCCACCCTCTGCTTGATAACAAGGACACCACTAATCCTCAGGTGTGCATATCTTACAACACAACTGCTAGACCTCCACCTTGACCAAAGAAAGGCACTGCAACTAATGTTATTATAATTTAAAAAAGAAAAGGACAACACTTAAAGCAAATTTTCTTTTTCTTTTTTTTTTTTTAAGAGAGAGGGACAGTGAGAGGGAGAGAGAGAGAGAGGAAGAGAGAATCCATTTTATTTTAGTTTTTCAATGGCTTTCATTGCTAGGACACTTCATTGTGTACGTGGAGCTGGGGTTTGAACCGGCATGCTTGTGCATGCCAGGCAAGTGCTGTAATTGCTGAGCCATCACTCCAGCCCTTAAAGCAAACTTTCTATCACCACCTCGATATTGTTGGAGTCTCCCAAACTTTAGGTTCCTTTTCTTGTGTATTACCATACAATCACAGCACTTGCCCACAGCTGCACCATGGACTCTTTACTCTAGAACATTCCCTGTTTTTCTCATAATGGACATATCCACTGCTGCTTAGGGTGCCTGATGGTCTACTCTCTAAAGGGTTCCTCTAGTATACTCACAACTCAAACGTCCCAAACAACTGCATTCAGAACCAGTCACTAGACACCAAGGAACAATGCGAACAGGGCTTCTTCCTAAAGACTCCACCATCTGCTCCCAGTTGGAGGCTTTGGCTAGAGGCCTATCATGTCCCTTTCTTGAGCAGACAGTTATGCCCACACCCCAACCCCTTTCTTAATCAGGCTTCCATTAGAACCTCCATGTAGCTGCCTATCACTCTGAGCCAGACACCACAGCAGGAGGGACAGCCTTGTGCCCTCCAACCCCAGGCTTTATTCAAATCAGCCAATCCACAGGGTGCAGAGAAACCCATCGCACCCAACCCATTAGCCAAGCATCAGCTGCTCTGCACAGTCCAGCCTGGATCCTGGCCCTGGGAGGACAGCCTCAGTGGTCCTGCCTGGCATCCTGCTCTTCTTGAAATTGTAAGTATCTCTTCTGTTTTTCATTTGCCCAAGCTCAATGTGTTGTCTAACCACAAAAGAAAGACTCTTCACGGCAACCTGCATGGAGAACAAGTTTTAGTACTAGGGTCTTCATCAGGTCTTCGGGTTTCTTGGGTTTCTTTGATAGCTAGAGAAGAATGCAGGCTCCTGACTCTGTTTATCAGCAGAATTGTTGAATGGCTTCTGGAGCTTTTGTTTGTTTGGTTGGTTGATTTTGGTTTTTGCCCTAGTTAGTTACGGCAATTTATACAGTCAGCATCAGGTCCTCGTGCCTGTTTATCAATTTGGCCATAGTAGATTGGCCCTTCTATCTTGTGTAACTATGAGATGTGACCCAGCCCAGGTTTGCACAGGTACAGGTACCTCATCAGGTACATAGCCTCTTCTGTCCTCTAGAGGACTCCTGCTCCTCCCTACTGGGCCAGCCCTTCCCTTCCTGGCACTCTGGACACATGGTCTCTGTGCTCTGCCTTCTCACCTGACAGCCGAGTGGCTCACAGGGCCAGCAGCCTTACAGTCTGGCTCTGCTCAGCAGTGCACCTTCCCAGGCGCCCTTCTCCTGTCTGCTCACAGCTACTCTTAACCCAGAGGGAACTGAGTTCTGTCCTTCACAACAAAGGCTGCATGATCCTGAACTCTGAATTATCAATCTGTGAACAGGAGCAGACATGCACAAGATTTCGCATGGACCTAAGCCGAACCTCCTCCCTGGGTTCCTGGTCTGTGAATGTTCATATAAGCCCCTAAATATTTTCTCCAACAGAGTTCCATTTTTGCATTCCCTGTATGGATGTATAAGAGAATCAGTTCCAAAGTTGCCACCAGCAGTAGTGCTATTCTTTCTTTTTCTTCTGACTTCTTAGTTAAGTGTTTTCTCATATGGTTTTAGGTTCGGCTTTCCCGGCCATGATGTGAAGATATGACAGTGACATAAAATTACCACCCGCTTCTCCCCCTGGGAAGAAAACTGAACATGAATATTTAAAGTAAAAGCACCCCTTGTCAGAATGTTCTCTACCCTGAGGAGCTTGCTTCCCCGGTGATCAGTAGCCCTGCTGCACGATTCTTCCTTTCTCATCCACCCGTAATGCACAGCACTGGGTTAAGAGTCCACTGATTTCCTGCTCTGCTTTCCACAGCAGGTGTCCATAAGGCCAGCATTCTGTCCAGGAATCCTAGTCACAGTGATTCAGGAATAGCGTGAACCCCAGTGAGCCAGAGGAAGGGTGTGACCAGGACACCCCTGGAGGACAGAGGACTGAGACCTCCAGGATGCCGCCCTGGAGGCTGAGCCTCAGCTCCCTCCTGCTCTGCTTCCTGCTTCCCTGGCCAGGCTCAGGTGAGTGACAAAGGCCACAGCTGCTCTTTCCTTTGCAGTGGCCCTGGCTCATAAGTCCCCTCCTCCTCACAGTGCCCCTGAGGCTCAGCTGTCTCCCCTTCCTGAAGCTGAAGCCCTGTGGCTCTCATTTCAGACTGTGCTTCTCCCTCCTATGATCCCCTTTCCTCTCTTTCCCTCCTGAAGGTAGAATGAGACAATTGTCTAAAAGCTGAGTTTACATAACTGCGCTGTAGAGGTGGCACCTTCAGCAGCCTTTGTGACTAATTCTGCACCCTTTCCCAGCACCCTCTCTAACCTGAGCCTAGAGTGCCAAGTGCCGGAGGCACCCTGGGGACACCTGCTGCCCCTGAGAAACCTGGAGCCAGAGCCCTGGGACCCCAGGGCCTGCTGCTCCCAGTGCAGGCCCTGTGTCAGAGTCCTCAAATCCTTCCTAACAATCTATCCCTCGCTTTACGCTCCGCTCTCCTCCACCCTGGGCAGTGAAGGAGAGCGCCACAGTGCATACAATTGGGCTTCTCACTGCTGAAGGCGCAGCTGGCACCTGTCCTGAATTTGTTGTGCTTAACAAAAGTCTGTGTTTGAGCTGTTGTGATTAAATGTTCCCAACACAGAAACTCGTCCAAGTGAAGATGCACACACTAGCCGGATATGAAATTGCTGGAAATCAGTGTGTGCTCCATTTATCAGAAAGTTACCAGTGTAGAGTAAAATGTCTATCCGTCTCCACAGAGAAGGCCATTGATTTTATTGAGAAACATCCTGTTGACTAAGAAAATTCACAAACATGCCTCCTCAAAAAATCAAAACTGACTATTTTAGGTGCTAATATAGTAACACAGGCCTCTGCTTCAGAAAATATCATTTATTACAAACACCGGAAACAACTGGCACATTGCAACAGGAAATTACTTCACAATTAAAGAAAACTCATAAATCTATGAATTTCTATTTCCTTTAAGAAAGCTTTATTCATATATTATTATATGACATTAGTTCCAATAGTAATTAACACTCAAATACTTTCATTAAGAAAATGAAAATATTCTAGTCTTCATTTGAATTGTAAGTTTTGTCAGTGATATTTGTAAAACATTCTAGGGCTTAAAACAGACATCACAGGTGCAGAGAGCATGCCTGTAATCTTAGTGACATGGGAGGCAAAGGCAGGAGGATTATAACTGAAGACCAACCTCAGCAACTTAGTGAGACCCTGTCTCGACATTAAAATAAAGAAATAAGAAGGACAGAGTGTGTATCCAGGCAAACTTTGGTCCAATTCAAAGTACAAAAACAAAACTGAGAAAGCAAAAACAAAAATTCCACACAGAGACACATAGAATACCTTTAATATACACAAATACCTTGCCCCAGTAATATCTTTTTAGGTGTTGTCCCTGGGAAAGTATTCAGAGACACAGATGAAAGCAATACAACCAATATACCAAAATACACATTCAGAATGTTAGAAAAATCTACAGAACAGATGAAAAATGACAATTTTTCTTGTCCAACTAGTAAAAAACAGCTAAACCAGAACTAAAAGAATTATATACTGTTGTCCTAATAAGTTTAAATGAGTGTTCATGAATTTTCAGTTAACTGGGATATTTATTTCATTTTGTAAATTAAATCTCTAGAAACTGATAATTTACAAACATGCACTATGTCTGTAATTAAGTTCTATCTGTATCTACCACAGGGGGTCTTGGGAAAGCCCTCTGTCCCATGATTCTGCTCCTGCTGTTCCCACAAGGGACAAGGAAGCCAGTTTGTGTTCCCAGGTCCAAAGTTCTAGTTGTCCACCTGCCTGGCTACAGAGAAGGGCTTGCATTCTGAAATTTCCTCTTCTGTCCCCAGTACTTTATACAGACAATACTGACAACTCCAGGTCAAAACCAGGTTCCACCTGCTGTTCCTCCTTAAGTCCTCTGCTGACTCCTGTGGCTGTGGCTTCCGACACCTCCGTGTTCCTAAAGGAGCAAGTGCTGTTCATTGCCTACCCAGGCACTGTCTGCCTACCTCCCTTCTGCACTTCCCTGTAGTACAGATCCATTGCAGTGCTGAATCAAACCTGCTCTAAGTTCTGGTCACCCTGATGACCTCAGTGCCTTCCCTGCGGATCCCAAGGTGCTAACAGCAGGCTGTCTGCCAGGCCCTTTGGCTCCCTAAGCTGGCATCTGCCTGGGTTCTCTCATTTGCATATTCTCTACAGTTTTTCAAACGTCTCATCAGTGGCTTAGTTTTCCAAAGTACACTTTCCATTTACTCACAATGATTGCTAGTATTTTACTCATGGTCTTTTCCATCTGCTATTTTGTGGTGCCTCACTATGAAACTTCCTTTGCTGTTCCTAGGTTGTATCCCTATCTGATATATCTCTCTCAATTTTCCCTCTGTTTTGCTGATTCACATCTTGCTGTGGTCCAAAGCAAGCATGCAGAAGTGGTACATTTTAAGAACCAGCTCTAATAATTATTCTGACACTGCATCATCAATTTCAGACTATAGTTTGTCTGGCTAAAGATATAACCTTGTGCGCTGGAGTGGTGGCTCAGCAGTTAAAGCTTGTCTG
>PVKS010029395.1:0-25326 GCA_004027875.1 Aplodontia rufa | reverse complement strand
CTACCCCCTCCAACCCCCCCCCCAGCCATTCTCAGCAATTTACAGAGAAACAAAAGCCCTATTCCCCCACGCAGGTGGAGTCCCATTGCTCTGTGCTGCTTGGGCACCTCCCTCCTCATTTGCCACCTTCAACCCTAAGACTCAGCTTGGGGCCACCTCCTCCAGGAAGCCTTCCGGGGTGCCCAGGCCAGGGGTAGGGTACACTATGCTCCTCTCCAGCCCTGCACACAGCCCCCTGGGCTATGCACATCGGCTCTGACTCCCCCTCCAGCCAGGAAACCACCAAGGCGTCTCTGTCCCCAGAACCTGGCCCTGCGCCTCACACTCAGCAGCTGCTGAACAGACTCTGGATATGCAATTGTGGGCTGGCCATTTAGTCTCTCGGAGCCTCGGTTTCCCCATTTGTAAAGCAGAATTAACTAACTCACCACCTAAGGATGCTTGATCACCCGGCAAGCATTTAGCCCCTACGAGGCACCGAGATACAGGTTCCGGGCCTACAGCAGAGGGCGCAGCCAGGGCAATGCTGATGTTCCAGCAGGGACAGACAGACAAGGAAGAGATAAAAGTGCAGACCGTTCTCCAGACCCACAGGTTCTGCATCTGAAGATTCGTGGAGAATATTTTTAAAACACTGCATCTGTCTGGAACTTTTCCCCTTGTTATTCCCCAGATAATCAGCATCACAACCATTTCCAGGGCGTTCATGTCGTCATAGCAGCTGTTGTAAGGGATCTAGAGATGACTAGACACGCACGGCAGGGTGCCAGCAGGTCACGTGCAGACGCCACACCGCTGTGTAACAGGACCCGAGCAGGCACAGCCTGGCCACTCACGGGGGTTCCTCAGTCAACCCTGGTGCACATCAAGGGACAACTGTAGATGGACAGGCTGTCATGGAAATGAAAGGACACTAGAGATTGCCGGTGTGGGGCAGGGAGAAAGGGGACGGGAGCAAATAGTGATTTGCAATACTTGGCTCAAAACAGCTCCCCAGAAAAGGTGACCCTTGGGTGACGCCCTGCTGGAGGGCAGGGAGTGAGCCACACGGGTAGAAACACGGGTGCTGCCGCAGGTAGAGCAGGGGCAAAGGCCCTGAGGTAGGAGCAGGGCAGGGCAGGAGGAGTGGGGACAGGGGGTGGGGAGGAAGTGAAGGACATTGTACCCAGGGTGGTGCATCTTCCACCGAGTGCCCTGGGAGGTCCCTCTGAGCAGCCGAGTGACGTGATGGTCTTTCCAGGCTGACAGAGCTGGCACCAGAGCTCTTGGCCAGCGCCTGGCAGGCAGAGTTCACTCTGCATGTGCTGCTTGTGGGAGCCCTTGCCACTGCGTGTCATCGTCATCTGTGTGCTGTTTATAAGGTGGGGTGGGATCCGATTCTCAGCAGAGATTGTGGAGATGTCCTGCGTGCTGAAGCATCTCCTGAAAGAGCCCCGGCCTCAGAAGGGGGTGGGGGTGCTTAGGCAGCTGTTCAGCACCAGCTCTCTGCCCCTCTGCAGGTGGCAGGGAGCCCTGCCCCACGCTGGCCTGGCCGGGACCAGAGGGGAAGCTGTAACTGTGCTGAAGACAGTGCTGCTAGGGTGAATTTAGGGAGCTGTGCACCCCAACTGCTGAGGGAAGGGGCCCCAAGGAAGGCATCAAGGGGCTGAGGTCACCAGAGGTGATTCCACCTTACTAGAGCCTGGGACTGGGAGAGGCAGAGGGAAGGACAGTGCGGGCTCCCACCCTGACTGTGCCTG
Organism: Aplodontia rufa; assembly: GCA_004027875.1. Taxonomy (NCBI): domain Eukaryota; kingdom Metazoa; phylum Chordata; class Mammalia; order Rodentia; family Aplodontiidae; genus Aplodontia; species Aplodontia rufa. Next base: position 23,587 of record PVKS010029395.1, on the reverse strand, counting down.
CAGGGGCCCAGGCAGACCCTCTGACCTGGATGGAGAGTAAGAGTTCCCGTAAGGGGAAGAAAAAGACAGGAGGGGGCAGGAGAGCCGCATCTGGTGGCATCTGGCAATCTGATGGAGGAGGCTGATGGGATGGAGGAGTCTGGTCTGATGGAAGAGGCTAAAGGAATGGGGGAGGCTGATCTGACAGAGGAGGCTGATCAGATGGAGGAGGCTGATCTGATGGAGGAGGCTGAGGGGATGGAGGAGGCTGGTCTGATGGAAGAGGCTAAAAGGTTGGGGGAGGCTGATCTGATGGAGGAGGCTGATCAGACAGAGGAGGCTGATCAGATAGAGGAGGCTGCACAGGGACCTCCCCTCCTAGGAGAGAGGGCAGCAACGCCTGTCCCTGTGCCCTCTACCCCCTTCCTCAGCCATCCCAGGAGACTTCTGGCATGGGGGAACCGCACGAAGTGACCCACCAAAACACACTGTCCCTTTCAGAAATGAAGGCCAAGGAGAGAAGCAGAAGGGGAAGGCAGCTGGCTGTGGACTCCTGTGGAAGCTTCTCCTAAAGAATGGGGCAGAAGCCGAGGGGCTCAGTTAACCCTAGAGACAGACAGGGTTGACGAAGGTGCTGTCTTCACAGGGGCAGCTTTGCTCTGAGTAGGAGGAAGTCTTCCAAAGTCTACAGCAGACAGGACAAAGGACCTGTCCCCACCGCCTCCTCATCCCACGCATTTCCACAGCCCTGAAGCAAACAGCATTAGCTTATTCATTTCACAGAAGGCTGCTGCTAGGTGGCAGGGGCTATTGCTGGAACCCCCAGGTGTCACCGGAGCAAGTAAAGCAAGCCCCCTGCCCATACAGGGCTGTGGTCCCCTGGGAGAGACTGGCAAGGCACACACAATCCACACAAGTATTGCAATGAGTGGTGACTGCTAGAAAGAAAATCCACGAGAGAGAAGCTGAGGCACACAGGGTCCCCAGGACCAGGGGCCAGAGAAGGAAACAGGGTCCCCAGGACTGGGGACCAGGGAAGGAAACACAGGGTCCCTGGGATCAGGGGCCAGGGAAGGAAACACGGTCCCTGGGACTGGGGACCAGGGAAGGAATCCCAGAGTCCCCGGGACCAGGGGCGGGGGGGAACAGAGAAGGAAACAGGGTCCCTGGGACCAGGGGCCAGGGAAGGAAACAGGGTCCCCAGGATCGGGGGCCAGGGAAGGAAACAGGGTCCCCAGGATCGCGGGCCAGGGAAGGAAACAAGGTCCCCGAGGCCGGGGGCAGCCATGGAAGACTCCAGGCAGTGGTGTCCCAGGCAGGGACACAGTCCCTGGGGCTGGAGGTCAGGGGCAGTCTCGGAAGGGAGCCCCGACTCGGTGGTCCCGGTGCTGTGCGCGGTGGTGTTGGCTGTGTGGCGTTGTAGCATCTCTGTGCCTTGACAACCTCAGGAAGAGCTCCCCAGACTTCAAAGGACCACGAGTCTGGATTGTGCTCGAGATGGCAGGACATCCACATGGCCTGACTTATGCTATAACCACAGCATGGAGAAGATTTAGCAGCCCCACTCGCTCCAGCTTCCCACGTCGCAGGGTGGGATGTGCCAGGATGGGGTTGGCCGGGGACAGCCGGCTTCGGTGCCGACTCTACGCCAGGCACTGTTTAGGCCCCAGGACGATCCTAGCCCCTGGGTCCCCACAGCAGCTCCGTGGGGATGGTCCTGTTACTCTCCTGTTTGCAAACTGAGGCTCGGAGACGTGAAATACCTTGCCCAAGGATGCCCAGGGGGAACTGGGCACCCAGATTCGTATCCAGGCCCTCGGCCTCCTGAGTCCCCACAGAAACACGCACTGTCACCTCCGCTGACCCAGCCAGAGGATGAAAAATGACCCTGCTTCCCGGAGCTTCCATTTTGCTTGATGATCTGGGGAAAGATGTGAAGTAATCTAACTGATAAGTTCCCTGCCACATTACTTATGCCCAAATAAATACGGATTGATGGGAGAACTGGGAGACGAAAGCTGCACCGATTTCAAAGAGAAAACTCAAGACTCTGACAAAAATCTCTGGCCACTTCGGAACGTGGGAAAGCATCTGTTACTTCGGAGGATCACGCTGGGGCCAGAGGGAGGTAATGGCCCTTCAGTTGCCCAGGGCCATCATCTCCCAAGGTGGAGGCTGGTCCCCGAGGGAGGCACGGCCAACCTGAGCAGGCACCCGAGGCCCAAGCAGAGACCGCGCTGTCCCCGGCTTAGCTGTGCCACATGCCCTGGCTGGGCCTGCAGGCTCAGTCTCTACCATTGTTGTTTTGTTTTATTTTTGTTTTTGCTTTTGCTTTTTTTTTAGAGAGAGGGACAGTAAGAGAGAGAGAGAGAATCAATTTTTGATTCAGTTTTGCATGTGGCTTCCGTTGCTCCGACACTGCGCTGCGTACGTGGTGGGAGTTTGAGCCCACGTTGAGGCAAGCGCTGTAACCACTGGTTTCGTGTCTTTTTTTGTTTCTTATTTTCGAGAGCAAATTTACCCGCACACGCTTACCATACACGGCGCTGGCGACTAGATTCTCTCAGAGGAAAGACGGGTGCCACGTATACAACCGCAGTCCCCTAAGAGTGTGTCGTCCGGCGACGCTGTGGTGGCTTAGTAAATACGCTCTATGATGCTCACACAGCAACCAGATTCCCTAACAATGATTCCCATAATTTATTCCTGTCATTGAGCTGGCTGTGTGTGCATTGATTATATATATACACATAATTCATGTACATTAGAGATTACACATTCAAGGTAGATTAAGTTTATTTAATAAATAGACAAATTACATATAAATATGTTACTTATATATAACTTATGTTTGAAACTTGTAAAGTTGGTATTATTCAACTACTTTTGGTCTACCAAAATAAGCACATTTTGTAAGGTTACACTTAATAGAGAAGTTCTAATTGTGTGTGTGTGTGTGTGATCATTAAAAACACCCCAGACTGAAAAGTAGGGAGGAGACAAGAGATCTGAGCTCCAAAACCATTTCTACCACTCATCACCTATGTGTCCCCAGGCAAATGACTTGCGCTCTCTGAGCCTCAGTTTCCCTGCTGGGAAACTGAGGACACTGAGACTCCCCTTCAGGACTGCTGAGGGGACCGCAGGAGGACACGGCACCGAGCCCAGGGTGGACCTTCCAAGGAGCCCCTTGGGCCAGCCCCAGCCCCCACATGGTCGGCCCTGGGCGTGGATGCGGCCTCGCTGGGTCTCTGGGGGCTCCTCCTGCAGAAACAGGCTCTGACCGGGGCGAGCGAGTGTTTTCCTGGCCTGCACCCTTCCTCACGCTGCCCAGCTCAGACGGTGATGAGGCACAGCTGACAGATGTTCCAGCCCTGGCTCCTTGCACAGCTGACAGATGTTCCAGCCCTGGCTGGGGAATGACTCTCCAGGCCATCAATCAACACAGCAGTGACTGGTGCCTGTCCCTGGGACAGCCTGCCATCGGCACCCCGGTCACCCCTCTCCTCTGGTCCTTCTTCGGGGAAGGACCTCTCCAGCGAGTGTGGCGCTGTTCTGGGGGTGGGGGACGCTGGCTCCAGGTGCAGCTCTGGGTCTTGGTGTCTCTTCTGTATGTTTAACCTGAGAATGATTTGAAAGCAATGGAAAAAAGAAAGAAAAGAAAGACCGCACCCCCCACCCCGAGAAAGCTGCCGGGAGGCAGATCCAGCCCCGGAGGAAGAACCGCGATTCTGCTCTGCACAGAACGTGGCCTCGGGATCCTCACCTTGGAGCTGGTGTTAAGAAAGAAGTCCAGATCCAAACTCCAGCTCTGTGACCTCAGGCAAGCTGCTTAACCTCTCTGAATCTCAGTTTCGCTATCAGTAAAATGGGACTAACACCTGCCCCCCAGAGTTCTCAGGATGAAAAGAAAACACAGAGGCTGGTGCCACATCAGTGTGCTGGCCGTGGGCCACGCCCTGCCCTGAACTTCACCCTTTGTGTCCTGTCTTCCCACAACACCACCAGGTAGGTGCTGTTGCTGTGCCCGTTCTCCAGAGGAGGAGACTGAGGCTCAGAGAGGTTCCGTGACTGGCCCTCGGCACACAGCTGGCCAGTGGCAGCATCAGGACGTGACCTGGCAGTCTGGCTCCGGTGCTCACCCCAATGCCAGGCCAGTACCCCACGCGGGCACAGATCGTGCTGATGCCCTTTGGGACCCCTGCCATGTCGGATATTGAGGTGTCTCTGTTAACTTTCATCCCCTCTGGACTGGGTCGTTCCCTCAGGGACTTGGCCTCCGGGCTTCTGGCCTGAGGCTATGGCAGGAGAGGCTATGGCGCTGCCTTGGAGAGCAAGCCCAAAACTTGCCCAGCAAGGGTGCTGCTGCTGTCCTCTTACCGCTTGCCCTGAGCCACTGTAGCTTAGTGTCCCTTCCCTGTGACGGGGACCCAAGGAGGGACGCTGAGAAGGAGCATGACAGCAAGCCTGGCGTGTGGCCTCAGCCGCCTCCTGAGTACCCACCCCAGAGGAGGGCAGGGCAGAGGCCTCCTGAACCTCCTCCAGCCAACCGTCTAGGGCTGGAGTGGAGAAGAAAGAATGTGAGCTCTGTTATGACGACGACTGGGCTCGCATTCTGGGCCTCTGTTGGCCATGAAGTCTGCTGTGTGATCTTGGGCAAGCGAGCTGACCTCTCTGGGTCTAATACATCCTCAGTAAAATGGGGGTGTCAATGCCAACCTTGCAAGGTTTCAACGCACAAGAGTGCCTGGCACATAGCAGATGATTAATAAACGGTAACTGTCACCATTTATTACCTTGCTCAGAGAAGTTGCTGTTTCGGAGCCAGTTACAGTCAATCTGCTTCAGACCCAGCAGCTGTTGGCTGGGCTCTATCTGGCTGGCTTCAGCATACCCAGGAGTTTGAATTCAGCCCATGGCTTTGGGAGAGTTGGTTGAGTTTCACTTCTTGTAGTTCACAGAGTGCGTGGCTGCTCAGACCCAGACCAGCCAACTGGTTCTTCAATGGGCCTGTCCTGGGCTGAGTGGCGCGGGCCATACGGTGGCAGCTGACCGTTTTCGCGTCTGCAGAAGAACCAGGTGCAGGGGGCAATTGATGCTCTTTTTTTTTCTTTCAAAAATGAGGGTCTGGCTGGAACACCAAGGCTGGCTGAAGCCCAGAGCCAGCCCGCAAGGCACTCAACCTGCATTTACGAAAGCCATCAGCCAGCAGAGATGCCGCCTTGCTGGGGAGCATCCCAGCCAAGCTGGTGGAGTCAGGGCGGCTGCACACTCCGTAACCAATGTTGGAATCACCCTTGATGGGCGGAAAGAACAACACGAGCTCCCGGAAAAGCACCAGGGAAGCCTATTCCAAGCAGATTCATCCCAGGGATGAGCCTCAGGTTCCGGTCATTGGGTGAAAGTGAAGAACTGGGAGAAGTCCTGAAGAGGAGAGGAAGGGGGCTGAGTGCTTGGGGCTCCATCAGAGGGGCCCAGGAGGAACTGATGTGGCTGGGAGAGGGACAGTGCTGGAGGCCTAGGAAGCAAGATGAGCTTTCTTTCTACCTCTGCTGTGTGATCTTAAGTGTCTGTTGCCCTCTCTGGGCCTCTTCCACCAAATCTGAGAATCAGAGAGCAGAGCTAACCCTGAGCTGTATGAGGTTGAAGTCTGGGTTATGTTTGCTGCTGTATCCTGGCTCAGCACCCAGCACATAGTAGGCCCCTTAGAAATAATTACTGAATGAAGATACTTCTCCTTCCATTCCTCCTCAATCTAATTTTCCCAAAGGCAAGCTTTTGATTAGAGAAGTGCTCTGTGTCATTACAGAATGTTCCTGGTACGAGTAACTGCCAGTATGTATCTGATTTTAAAAGGCATTGATCTCCAGCCCATTCCAATCCTAATGAGGCAGAGACAGGAGAGGAGCCATCGTCTCCACATCCCTCTCTGGAATTGTTCTCCCGCCCCTGCCACCGTGGGGCTGACAGCTACAGAAGGCAGATGGCACCTCGGGCCCCAAGGCCAGGGCTAAAACCCCAATGCCCACAGGACAGATCAGGGGTGGGAGAGAGTCTGGGGTGAGCTGCCTCGGTCCACCTGCCCTCAGGTCAGCTTCTCCCAGCACCTGCCAATCACGGCTGGAGAGAATGCCAGCCGGGCATAGCCAGCTTTTATCCATTTTGTAAAGATGCAAATCTAGATTTTCAAGGGAAATTGTCTGATTTTTAAAGGTTGGCAACTACTTCAAAAATTAAAAAGAAAAGCTACTGGGGAAGGCAACCAGAGCATTCAGGATCCTGCCGGCCCCGAGGTCTGCAGAGCAGAGCAGAGACCTGTTCCAAGAGAGCGACTCAACCCTTGCTCCAAACGCCCTGCCTCTCTGATGGCAGAGACACAGCTGTGCCCTTGGGAATCCCCAAGTCTGATGGGAGAGGCAACAAGAGACAAGCATTCCAGATACTCCCAGAGCAACACCCAAAATCGCGCACGTGGATTTCACATAGACCAAGGCCACAGCCATAAGGGAGCCGCAGGGGGAGACCCGCCCAGCCTGGGTGATCCCATGATGAACTGGAGAGCCCGGTGACGCTTTCCTGCAGACTTCTGAAGACAAGGCAGGTTGTGGATGACAGGGGAGGTGGCTCTGGTGGGGTTGTGCAGCCATCAGAAACCGAGAGGGCCAGAGCGGGGAGCTGAGGCGAGAAGCAGGTGAACCCATGGAGGGCACAGCCTTGGACCAAGGTCACCTAGGCCCATGGTCCCAGCACACAGAAGGGATAATAGAGGTCCAAGGAGGGAAGGGGCTTGCCCAGGGCTGGCAGTGAGCTGGTGACAAGACCGAAGGGGCGTGACGGTGCAGGCTGCCATGGAAGGGGACCTGCTGCCAGCCGTTGGCTCGGACAAGGAGCCGCTCTGGCCCGGGACCCTGCACATGCAGCCTGGTCTTAGTGGAGCCAGGTGGAGGGCGCCATCCGGCCTGTGGCTGCCCTTTGAATTAACCTTTAGACCACACAGACCCGTGGCTCCATCCGTCTTGCATCTGACAAGCCCAGAGGTCAGCGGGAATGGAGAGTTCCAGTAGGGCAGGGGCCCGGCGAGAAGGGAAGGGAGTCTGTGGGCAGAAGGCCTTGCTGCCCAACTCTGGGGCCCACGGGGGCTGGGGGATGTCATGAGGAGCAGCTCTCAGGGCGTGCCAGCTGCCCAGGGCCAGGCCTCCACGGGCGTCAGGTCCCTAACCCCTTCCTTCACCCCATGAGGACTCCGGATCCACCCCACGGGTCAGGAGTTGGGTCCTTGCCCCCAGGCCACCAGAGGCAGCAGCCTGGACTCTGAGCACTCATAGAGAACAAGTGGGCAGTGGAGGCACCTGCTGCAGCCTCACGGGGCCCCTGCCACCTGTCCCCTCCAGCCCTATGCTCTCTGGGCCCTGGCTGTCCCCTCCTTCTGGAACGCTCTCCCACCATCTCCACACAGCTGGGGACATCACAAGTCAGCAGAGGTCAGGGGCATGACAGTAAGAACCCAGACCCAAGAGGACCATGGGGAGTTCTGGGGGCCAGGTTGCTCTGACAACGGGGAGCCAGTGGAGGGTCGCCGCGCTATGCGGAGGCTCTGCAGCCACTCTGGGCCCACCTGAGAGGCACCCATGGCCCAGGCCAAGATCACAGCACCAGCAGCTCCACCTGCCAGTGCCTGAGGGACCCACCTCAGAAGTGGGCTCTTCCGCCCCCTGGAAGTGATCTGCCCTGCAGCACCAGAAAGCTTGAACGCGGCCCATGAAAAGATTGGGAGCAGAAGACTGGTGTTCAGACAAGGCTCCCACCCTTGCACATAAAGAAAGATGCAGGGCTGGAGAGGTGGCTCAGCGGCTACAGCGCTTCCCTGGCATGCGCAAGGTAGCAGGTTCGAATCCCAGCACCACGAACACAACAAAGTGTCGGAGCAATGAAAGCCACATGAAAAACTGAGTAAAACTGATTCTCTCCTTCTCACTGTCCCTCTCTTTTAAAAAGAAAGAAAGATGCATAAAATCGTGAGAGAGAGAGCTGGGGGAGAGGGAGGGAGGGAGAATTTTTCGGGTCTCATAACTAAAGAGTCAAAAGAGTTTTGTGTTTGTTGCTGGGCTGCTGAGACAGTGCCCACACAGATTTGGCTTAAGGGACAGAAGCCCATCACCTCTCAGCTCCTAGGGGCACAAGTTCAAGGCCAAGGTGTGGGCGGGTTGGTCCGGCGGCAGGACATGAAGGAAGGATCCGGATCCGCACCCGGATCCCACAGTAGTTCACCTCGCCTTCCCCCTGTGCCCGTCCCACTGTCCCCTTTGTACAAGGACACCGGCCTCAACATTGGAGGCCTACCCTCCTCCACTATGATCTCATTCATCTCCACCAGTTACATCTGCCGCTACCCCATTTCTGAATAAGGGCACATTCCAGGCAGTGGGGCTAGGACTTCAACAGGGGGGACACAGTTCATCTGCAGCCAGGACTTCAGCCGTGGCCAAGTCCCAGCCTCGTGACTGTCACCAGCCTGTGTCTCCGCTCAGTGTGGCTTTGCCCAGTTTGAGTTCATTCCCTGGCTGCAAGAGGTGACAAGAGGCTGCAGTCTGTGTCCCTCAGGTTCTGGCAGAGGAGCAAACTGGCCCCCAGCAGGGCAGCAGGAGTCTCCCTCCTCAATCCTCAGATCGCCCACGTGGGCCGGTCGTAGCGGCAAGGAAGGCCACGCTTCCATCCCAGGGTCCCTCGCAGTGCGTCCTCGCTTCAAGAGCAGCATGCTCGATACCCAGAGCTGAGATTATGTGGAAACTAATATTTTAAGGCACCTATTAGAAATACTCAGAAGGCCGCTCGAATGTCAAACAGCTGTGCGTGATCCCTAATTTGATGATCTACGTGTTAATGAATCCCAGACATGCAGATTAAATTCTCTCTAAATTGCACGTGGTTTTAAAATGTATTTCTCTCCAGCATGTCTGACTCAGAACAAGGTTAGCGAAACACCTGAGGCAGGCGGGGTGGCGGGGCTCGGGGACAGCCACGGAGAGAGGACAGTAGTAATTGACGTGGGAGGCCAGGGCACGCGGTGCGGGCCGCTTGCCACGTGGGCTCCTTTTGCTTAGCAAACATTGACTGAGCCCCCGACCACGTGCCAGGCCCCACACAGGGCACCGGGGACGCAGCGGTGAAGATGGAACTCACAGCCCCGCCCGTCTGTTTGTGGGAAGCAGACAATGAAGAGGCAAATTGCTGGCCAGGGCAGTGCCAGGGTGTAATAGGCACCATTAAGACAAGGAGTGGAGCTGCGTGGAATGAGAAGCAGCTTGGGCTGGAGGAGGGAGGCAGCTCAGGAAAGAGCCGCACGTGACAAGGCAGGGGACAGGCCTGGCTCGCCCATGGTCCAAAGCGAGCAGGGAGGCTCAGGGTGCGGATGCAGGGGGCTGGCCACACTGTCCCCAAACAGCACCAAGGACACACCTGGAAAGCCCAGCGCCCAGGGACCAAGTGACAGATGCGATAAGTCACTCTCAGCCCCCGCGGCCCCTCCATTCCCTCCTCCAAAGCTGGTTCTGAGGGTGCGTTCACGTGAGGAAAGCCCTCGAGCCACGTGCGCAGGGTCCATGCAGGGAACAGCAGTGCTCCTGTGGCAAGAACAGGGACCCAGGGGAGGACAGCACTCACATACGTTCCAATGGCTGACCCTGTGGGTCAACTCACCCACTTGACCTCAGCACCCTCGGGGACTCTGTGCAAGCTGCGTCCAAGGTCAGAGTGCAGGCGGAGGAGGCAGGCTGGGCTCCCGGCCACTCAACAGATGAGTTAGGGTGGGAAGGAGCGCGTAGGTGAGCGAGCGAGCGAGTGTGTGAGTGTGTGTGTGCATGAATGAGTGTGTGAGTGAGCAAGTGTGTGAATGAATGAGTGAGTGTGTGAATAAGTGAGCAAATGTGTGAATAAATGAGTGTGTGAGTGAGCAAGTATGTGAGTGAATGAATGTGTGTGTGCATGAGTGTGTGCGTGAATTAGTGTGTGAGCGAGTCTGTGCATGAATGAGTGTGAGTGATCAAGTGTGTGAGTGTGTGAGTGAGCAAGTGTGTGAATGAATGAGTGTGTGAATAGGTGAGCAAATGTGTGAATAAATGAGTGTGTGAGTGAGCAAGTATGTGAATGAGTGTGTGAGTGAATAAGTATGTGAATGAATTTGTGAGTGAGCTAGTGTGTGAATGAGTGTGTGCATGAGTGAGTGAGCAAGTGTGTGAATGAGTGTGTGCATGAGTAAGTGTGTGAATGAATGAGCAAGTGTGTGAGTGAGTGAATAAGTGTATGAATGAGTGAGCAAGTGTGTGAATCAGTGTGTGCATGAGTGAGTGTGTGAATGAATGAACAAGTATGTGAGTGTGTGAGTGAGTGAATGAATGAACAAGTGTGTGAGTGAGTGAGTGAATGAGCAAGTGTGTGAGTGAGTGAATGAGTGTATGAATGAGTGAGCAAGTGTGTGAATGAGTGAATGTGTGAATGAGTGCATGAGACTGTGAATGAGTGTGTGAATGGATGATGGAGTGAGTGTGTGAGTGAATGAGTGTGAATGAATGAATGGGTGGATGAACGGATGAGAACCCCTGTTCCTGAGTGGCTGCTGAGGGGCAGGAGGGAAGGAGCTGACAGAATCTTCTAGAGCCAGTCCTGAGCATTTTCTCAGCTCCTGGCCACCCCCAATCCAACCTGGCCAGGGTGCAAGCTGGCCCCTTCCATCACGTTTACAACCAGCACACAGTGGCCCAGAACAGGGTGCGCCAGGGCCCCTGGCAGTGACACAGTGATGGATGGAGCTCTGCGAGAGAAAGATGCAGGAAGGGGACAATGACTTCCCTGTCATCCCCTGTCTATTTTTATTTCTTTCTGAACCTTGATTCAGGCAAGTTGCTCCACTGGTTGATAGAGCCTCGGGGTGTCCTGAGCTGTGGGTCACCATCCTGTTCAGGGCTGGGCGGGAAGAGGAAACTTGACCCAGCACAGACTCGGGGCCCCTCAGGTGGAGATGAAGCTCTTGATGGGGGCACAGGAAGGACAGGGAAGGCAGGGAGAGGGTATGAACGGAAAGGAGCCCCGGGCGGAGACATGAGGGCACTTTGGTCACTGACTGGAGGTGTGACCTCAGCAGCCCTCCCAGGCCTGAGATCCCTCATTCATAAGATAGGTAGGCCACCCTGGCTCCCCACCCCTGACTCTGGGTCACAGAAAAAAAACTTCAGTAACCAGAGGCCTGATAATGTTTGGCTAACGCATCCAATCTGTCACCCTGAGACCAGCATTACACCCAGGGCCTCAGTGACTGGGACGGGCGCTGGCAGGCAGCTGTGGACTGGGATCAGCCTCTCATGGTTGACAGCTCTGAGGTCCCAGCCTGCTACCGCCCCCCAACCTGGGACAGAAGCGACAGGAGCTGGCAACGGAAGGTCAGCCCAGCTCTCTTGTTCCTTACGCCCCCTAGGACGTCCCCAAGGCAACTGCTTCTCTCTGGGAGACAGGGAGACTTGGTTTTTGTGGGTCCTCCACACAAGGAGACCCCTACCTTGTGGCTCCTGGGCCTTCAGCTGCACCGGGTGCCTCCATGAAGCAGGCAGGAGCTGCCCCTTAGAGGAGAGGTAACGAAGCTCTGGACAAGAGCATTCGAACCCCGGACCGGAACTGCTGGGCCCTATTGTTCTCGCTCTGTGCGGGATGCCTCTGGAGAGCAGTCTAAACTGGTGCATGCAAATAAATGACATGCAAATGAAATGCAAATTGCGCCAGCTCACACAGTGTCCTGGCCTCTGGGAGAACTCTCTTGGTGACAGTCAGAGGCCCTGCTGCAGGAAAGGCCTGTGGGTGGCAGCTGGAGTGGGGCTGGGAGAACCCTCAGATGGGGCAGGGTGGGCCAGGTTATGACACCAGCCCTGCCCCACTGTTGTCCAAGGTCCTCAGGGTGACCTCACTGTCTTGTGACTCAGGCCCCACCCTTCCCATTCTGCAGACACATTATGCAAACCTGGAGCAGAGCTGACTTGAAGCCCCTTTCTGATGATGAGGATCCCCGTACCCATAACGAACTGCACACACAGGGTCCCCTCTGTCCTGACACAGCCCTGAGCACGCAGCATTCGCAAGCCCATTTTACAGATGAGGAAACTGGAGCTCAACAAGGTTGAGCCTCAGGCTACAGAGCTGGCAGGTGCCCAGGCCGGACAGGTCTGTGGTCAGCACTGCCCACCTGAACCGCTGCAACCGCAGCCTCACAGCCTCTCTGCCTCCGCGGCCTCCTCCTCCACACAGGCCATGATGCCCTAGTGGTGCCCCGCCTGCTCCCCCTGCGGTTCCCAGACCTCACCACCCATCCCTCCTCCAGCTGGCGGAAGCCCCCTCCAGGGAGCCCTCCCAGGCTCCCAGGGACCGTGACTCCACCTCCTCTGCCCTGCTGCCTCCGTCACCTCTCCCTGATTCCTCAGCCCCCACCCGAGTCCAGGTCATCTTCTGCCCCCTGCTCCATGCCACCCCAGCCACACAGGGCTCCTGCCCAGCAGGCCATTTCTGCCCCTGGACCTTTGCACCTTCCTTTCCCTCTGCCGGAAGCCCAGTGCCTCCAGCCAGCGCTCCGCAGAGCCATGGTTCAAGCCTCTACCCACTGTGCACCCCGGGAGACCAGCCCCCTCCCCAACTACTCCTTACCTTGTCCCTGTGTTTATGCCCCGACTCCAGGACGATCCATCTACTTCCTTTTTGTTTGTTTCTCTCCCTCCCTTAAGATGTGACTCACGAGGGCAGGGACCTTGTTCACTGCGCGTCCCCAGCACAGACCAGCACTCAATAAATATTTGTTGAATAAATGAATAAATCAGCTAATCAACGGAACAATCACTCACAAGGGAAGCTTTTATATTTTTGAAGAGGCTCTGGGTCTAGAGCAGCCATGGAGATCCCAGTGAAGTAATGGGCACCATCCTGTTGCCACTCAATCATTTGGTCAATCAACAAACACTCCCGGGACTGAGGCAAAAAGGGATACGGCTGTCTGCCCTGTGTCCTAGGCTCAGAGACCAGAAGAGATGTTGAGCAGCAGTGGACAAAGTGGCCATTGCCTCCTGGGCTCACATGGACCAAGCCTCTCCACCCCTCCCCTGTGTCCAGGCTTCTCCAGGCTCTGAGAGCCCAGTCTAGGGGACCATTCATTAATTCACTCACTCAACCTCTGCTTGTCGGCAGTGGAAACTGATTCACCCGGTGAACCTGGGTTCAAGCCCACCTCTGCCACCTCTGAAAAGCAGTCTGCCTAGGTCTTGGGGTCTCATTTGTGGGGTTGCTTTGAGGACAAGGAACCAAAAGTCCCTGGCATGGTGGTGTTTGCTGTCACTAAGCCTGCTCGGCTGGCTTCTGGGGTACAGAGGTGACCTGGACTCTACCGTGGTCAGCCCAGAGCCATTCCTGCTGGTGGAATCAGCCTGCAAGTCCCATACAGGGCACCACCCTAGAAGTGGGGAGGACACCAGGCAACCTGGCCTCCCTCTGCAGCCTCTGATCCCAGAGCAGAAATCAGTCCACACTCTCAGTTCAAACGGGGAAACTGAGTCCCAGGGGGTCACGGAGGGTGACTTGCTCAAGGTCACACTGACCACCCTGGGGACTCCCCATAGGAGGGGGAAACCTGCATGAGGCCAGCAGATTCTGCTCAGCCCCTCCAGGCTCAGATCCCTGGCCAAGCCAGGCCTTGACTCTGCTGCCCCCTGGTGGTCTCCAGCTTCAGTCTCTAGCTCCAGGTCCCTGATCAGTTTGTCTAGGGCTGAACTCAGGAGAACTAGAATGTTCTGAGAGGAGGAAGCTGGCAGATGGTGGGCAGGCCCCCCAACCCGCCTCTGAGACACAAGCCTGAGAGGGACCCTGGGCAGACAGTGGGACCCTGGCAGGGTGGGGCAGGAGAGCTTCGGGGTCCTGGCACTGGGACAGGATCCTGCCCCACAAGCCCCAGCCAGGCCCCACTGCAGATGGCAGCACGTCGTCACCTCTTCTCCCAGGAGCAGGAGCCGGCCTCGCTGCTCTGCCATCCGCCGTGCAGGGTCTCCTGCTTGCGGCAGCAGGGGCGCCATTGAGCTCCAGGCTGGGTCCAAAGAGAGCGGCGGCTTCCACCGTGGCCTCTTGGAACAGTCCTGGAACCAGCTGCCATGTGACCCAGGGCAGAGGCTTCCAGCAGGAGTCCCAGAGGAGACCTCAAAACTGCAGCCCGGAACCATCTGGCACACTCAGCCCTAGCTCAGCTTCTGCGTCACTCACCTGGCTGGTGTCACCTGCAGAACCACCTCGCTCAGGCTCGTCAGCCACCGAGCCATGAGACCCAGTGAGGGGTCTCCTCACTCCACTCATCCAGGGCAGTCTCATTATGCAGAAAGAGATCAACAGAATGGGAGGCTCCCTCAGCAGCTGGGTGACCTGGGGCATGTCACAGCCCTCTGAGCCTCTGTTCCTGCGTGGGGTAACAACGCCAGAGTAGAGTGTGTGGGAATTAAACAGGTCATCACCTTCGGCCACAGAAGGGCCTCCTGAATGCTCTGGGCTTGACTTTGCCCTCTGGTCCCCTGACCTGACCTTCCTGGGCCTCACGGCCACCTACACTGGAACCATCATGGCAGATGTGCGACTCCAGAGAAGTCAAAATCCCCACCATCGCTCCGCAATCGTGTCCAACGACCACTGCTCCATCGCCCACTGCAGCCTGAGCAGAAGATCTAGGAACTTGCTCTACGCACCTTCAGCAAGGGTTTGCTGTGCACCTACTGCGTGCCAGGCAGCTTTGTGAGCACTGAAGGTAGCGGTGATGAGCAGAGCCGATTCTCCAGCAGACAAAGCCTGAAAGCGGAACTAGCAAGAAGAGATACGGAAACCACGCGGCGGCGACACGATCAGAGGCAAAGAGGGGACCGAGAGTCCTAGAACTTTAACTTTATAAAGCGGTGACAGTGGGTCTCACGAAGAGGTGACATTTGAGCAAAGACCTGCAGGCAGGAGGCAGGGCTGCGAGCCACGCAGACACGCCAGGGAGGGGCGGCCTGTGCAGAGGCCCTGGGCAGGAAGGGGCTGCTGCCTTCCGGGGTGGCTGGGGCAGGGACAGGGCCGTGAGGGAGGACTCCGGGTCTACCTGGTGCAGAACAGCAGGGTCTAAGTCACGCATCGAAAGGCTCCTCTGGCTGCTGCGAGAGGACAGACTTGCAGGGGTCGAGGGCAGAAGCAGGGAGACCAGCGAGGGGGCAGCAGTCCAGGGCCGGGCTCAGGGGCTTAGACCAGGTGCTGCCCTGGAGGAGGGGAGAAGCGGTTGGAGCCTGGGTGTGTTTCCAAGTTGCAGCCAGGACCGGGTTCTGTACAGGTGACGAGTGCAACTGCTGCCACTGAGGTGGAGCCAAAAGGGACAGAGAACACTGCCACTCAGCCGAGGGATGGAGGCTCAGCAGAGCTCTGTTGTGATGGCTCCGATGGTCTCCAGAAGCCCGGGGCCTTGGGCACAGGGCAGCTACAGGGGCGACACCTGCCCGTCAAAACCCCGTAAAGAGCGCTGGCCGTGAACTGATGGTGCAGGAACGGCCTGGAGCCCCGAGCAGCCAGGTCCTCTGCGGTCACGGCCACGCACCCTGCCTACTTCAGCTGAGAGTGAATGGGCTGCTGGGTGTCGCTGAGCCAGGGTGTGACTGGATGCCGGAGCCCCTGCCCACCTCCCCTCCAGCCCCGCCCACCCTGGGAGTCCACCTGTGACCAGGTCCCCACCTCCCATCCCAGCCTCATGGTGCCAACTACACTTCCTCTGTCTCCTAGGAGGCCGGGGAGGGTGCAGGATGGGAGGAAGGAATGACACAGCCAGCGGCCATCTGACATCCCACGAGGTCCTCAACTCAGCCCAAGGCACTGAGAGGACCTGCCCAGGGCACCTAGCAGTGAGGGCTGCACCCAGTGTGCCTGGCTCCTGGTCACCACCATGTCCCCTGCCCTGTAGGCTGCATGAGCACTGGTCCCTTGGTTCTTGGTGTCACTGCGTGTGCACCGACGTGCGTGTCACCGTTTGTCATCCAGAGCTTACCCTGCCCTGCTCTTTGGCACAACTGTGCACGTGGGCTCCAGGGCCTCCCTGCAGTCACCCGTTCTCCCCCAGCCTGTCCTCGCTGCCGTCACTCCACGGTATCACAGTGTCCGGCACTGCGCAGCTCCCCACACCAGGCTCAGTCCCTCTCCTGTTAGCCCCTGGGATGCCCAAGAGTTTGTAAGCTGCGTGCTCTTTCTCCCGGTGGACAAGCGAGGAATCGGAGGCACAGGAAGGTCAAGGAACTTGCTCAAGGTCACACAGTTGGAAAGCGGGACTCCCCTAGGCTCTGATCCAGCCCATCACCTGCAGACCCCTCCCTCAGTCTCGGTGACTTCTCCCTGAGGTCCCCGTACACACAAACACATACACACACGCTCCTCTTCGTGACCAGGATTCTAAATCCTTACTCCTGAGGATTTAGAATCAGGAGGCATAGCACCAACTGGCTGAGCGGCTCTGGGCGGGTTCCTGCCCCTCTCTGAACCTCAGCTACCTGCAGCAGCTGGAGAAGACATGGCTTGGTCAAGTCCCCAGTCCCACTCCCAGGGTCCAGCAAGCGTTCTGCTCCCACTGCTGGACGACCCTCTGCTGGGCAGCCAGCCCCCTCCCCTCTGGAGCTCACCCCAGGTCCTGAGAGGGGCATGGTGCCCAGCAGAGTCAGAGGCCCAGGATGCTGCCCACTCCTGCATCAGCGGGACTCTGGCGCCACCTGCTGGTGCGCCTGTGCCCTCTGCAGCCCTGCTGGTTACTCAGCATCTTTTCTTTAAATCCATCTGGCGGAGACTGGAGCGGCGGCTCAGTGGTTACATCACTTGCCTGGCATGAACGAGGATGCGGGTTAAAACCCCAGCACCATCTACACAACGAAGTATTGGGACAACGAAAGCCACGTGAAAAACTAAATAAAACTGATTCTCTCTCACTGTCCCTCTCTATTTAAAAAAAAAATCCGTCTCCTATTTTACGCAGCCTGGTCCTAGACAAAATCCTGAGTCTGAAGGGCCGATCACAGTTTGTCCTGAAATATTTGAAAACAAATACTAACTACACAACGTCAGAAATATCCTCAGGTACCACATAAAATCTCACCCACACACATCTGGACGGCAAGTTCCCGGGAGCGGACCCCTCTTCACCAGCTCCAGGGGCCAGGAGCCCCCAGGCACACAGTCCTCGTCCTCCTTTGTTGGTAGCGAGCTGCAGAGCTAGACGTTAATCAGCACATGACACACGTGATTATAAAAGGCTGACTACGATGCTGTTGAACTGTAAAAGCGGTTTGCGGTGAGGACTCACGGAGCTCGCTATGCGGGGATCTGACCAGGCTGGAGAAGCCAGGGAGGGCTTCCCAGAGGTGGTGCTTGAGCTGAGACCTCAAGGAACAGCAGGATGAAGAGGGCAGAAGGCCCAGGGATTCCAATATCCCCGGAGCAGAAGGGAGCCTGGTCCATCAGTTCAGGCACCCACGCCTGGGAACTTGGCACAGATGGACGTTCTGCCTGTGTGGCCACCTTCTTTCCCAGCTCCATCCTATCTCACCATGCACCTCCCCAGTACAGTCAAGGGCTTTTGACCTGTTCCACTTTATTCTTTGTAACTCCGAAATTTTGCTATTGGGATCCCCATTTTCAAATCAAGAAAGCCAAACTTCAGAGAGGTCAAGTTATTTTCCCCAAGTCACACAGCTTTGCAAAGTCAGGATTTGCACCCAGAGCCAGTGAATGTGCTGTCTCCCAGCCAGGTCCCAAACTTACTCCTGAGGATTTAGAATCAGGAGACCTGGGAGCAACACTTGGCACACATAACTTGCTAAGCGACTCTGGGTAGGTTCCTGCCCCTCTGAACCTCAGCCTCCCCATTTGTAAAATAAGTCCAGTGCTCAGTGACGGCAGCTAATGCGCATCAGTCCTCCACTCGATCCCCTAATGCAGGGTTACCCCGTGTTACAGAAGAGGAGACAAACTCAGAGAGGTCTAGCAATTTGTCAAAGTCACACCACTGATTGGTGGCAAAGCACCAAGGTCTAGGCTGGGAGGTTCTGAGAAATGGCCCTATGTCCTTGTTGCACCTGAGGCCCAGAGAGGGCCGTGACTTGCTCAGCAAGTGAGGGAGGGGCAGGCCCAGAATGGGACCAAGCTATAGCATCCTGGAATCTACCACTCGGACAGATGGGTCCCCGGCAGCACGGGCACGGGCCTTCTCAAGGCCCCACGGTCCACGGTGGGAAAGGAGATGCGAGAAGAAGAGGCAGCCGGGGTGAGGAAGCCTTCAACCCACAGCGGCCATCAGCAGAACCAGGGCTGGGACCCAGCTCTGTGGTACGGCACGCGCCAGGCCCTGGGTTCGACCCCCAGAATGGGAAACACAGCGGCCCAGCGTTAAACGGTTATCAGACACGGGATTTAGATGGACACTTTGCCAAAGAGCTATAGTGACAAACAGGCTCACAGTAGGAGTCTCACCCTCCCTTTCCAACAGAGGAGCTCCAGTTAAACCTCAGCGAGAGTCCAGTGTACCCCACTAGAACGGCCGAGGCGAGAAAGTCCAACCACACCAGGTGTTGGCGAGGACACGGAGGGACCAGGACGCTCGTTCACTGCTCAGGGAGATGGGAAGGGTGCGATCTCCTCAGGAAAGAGCCCCCCACTCACATTTGTAACTAACTATAGTTGTACGTATTGGTGGGGTTTGTGCTCCATATTCGTACATTCACACGATATAACAACATAATTGGCCATCGTCCCTCCCAAGCGCTCCCCCGTCAGTCCCACTCCTTGGTCCCTTTCCTCCACTGATCTCCCTTAGATTTTTTTGCCCTTTGATTTTTAGGAGATCCACCCCCACCTTTGTTTCCCTTTTTCCTCTCTAACTGTCACATATGAGAGAACACAGAGACCTTTGACCCTTGACCTTCTGAGTTTGACTTTTATCACTTAACACGATGGTCTCCAGTTCCATCCATCTTCTTACAGATGCCATAATCTCATTTTTTATGGCTGAATAAAACTCCACGGTGTATATGCATCACGTACAAAAGAGGCTTCTTAAAAGGTGAAGGCACACCTGTCACTTGGTCCAGCCATCCTGTTCCTGGACGTTTAAGCGAGAGACGCCAGAGCATGTGTGCACACCCACCAGAGCTTTCTGTGGCCGGGGTTCGGTGCTGCACCCCTGTGATCCCAGAGACTCTGGAGGCTGAGGCAGGAGGATCTCAAGTTCAAGGCCAGCCTCAGCAACTTAGAGAGACACTGTCCCAGAATAATAAAAAGGACTGAGGATGTAGCTCAGAGGGCGTCCCTGGGTTCACTCCCTCCCACGCAACCATCAAGAAGTGAGCAGAGCAAACTCCTCACATGGGGCCGTGGGGCCTGGACAGAGCTGAACAAATGGACGCAGGGTGCCAGACGCCACTCACATAAAGCTCTGGAAAATGTAAACCACCCTGTAGAGCTGGATGGGAGTCAGAGGTCGCTGGGAGGGGACAGCTGGACAGTGGAGGGGTGACAGGGGGCACAGGGAACACCGGGCACCTTCGTCATCTTGATCGTGGTGATGGTTTCAACAATGCACCCGAATACCGAGACTCACCAAGTGGTAACAGTCGCTGCGTGTCACCCGAATCTCAGCAAAGCTGTCTGAAGAATCAGGGTGGAACAAAATTGCCCGGAGGCCCAGGGAGATGCGCCTGACCCAGAGAGGGTCGGGGGAGGCTGCCCAACACCATAGCCCTGACCTCCACCTCAAAGCCTGGCATTTCAGGCTTCCGGGTTAATTACTGCAGCTCCTTGTAGTGGGAAAGGGGAAACTGAGGCCCCGTGCCCAGCACCACAGCTGCTTCCATGCTTGGCAGGGTGGACAGTGCATCCTAAGGAGCCTCCTCACCCTGCCCGGCTGTCACTGTCATGGCTGGTGCAATGCCCCAGGGCCCGGGCCCACTCAACACATCTCTCAGGTGACTGCCAGCAGCCTCAGGCACTTGGAGCAGGCCTGGGTCCCAACCCTGACCCCACCTCTTCCCAGCTCTGAGGCCTTGCAGGGTCCTGCACTTCAGTCCTTCCAAGTGGGGCGAGGACGCCATCTCCAGGGGCCAGGAGCAGGAAGCCCAGCTCCATCTGACTGGCACAAGGCATCTGGTCCAACTGCAGCTGCCGCTCACAGATGCCCACGGCAGGAAACGGGCTTCCTTCCCCCTTCGCTCCCCGCCTTCTGAAGCGTGGGCTTCCCCCACCCAGGACGGGGGCCAGCAGCCCTGTCCACAGCTGCAGGAACAGATGGGCTCCGCTGTCCGGTCTCCCTGGCACAGGCAGTGGTAGTGCGCGTCCTCTGAAGGACATGGGGTGACTGTAGACCATGGGAACTAAAGGGCAGGGTCTGGGAATGGATGTGGGGTAGGGGAAGCAGGAGGGGGAGAAGGAGCAGGGAGAGAGAAACAGGAGCCATGGCAGCCCCTGCGAGTCCTCTGGAATCCACGGGCATTTCCAGTCTGGGAGAAGCAGGTGGCTGAGGCAGAAGCCACCCTCAAGGTTCCGAGCCTTAAACACGTTGTGTTCAAGAACGCAGACTCGGGGGCTGGAGCGGTGGCACGGTGGTTACCGCGCCTGCCTGGCATGTGCAGGGATGCGGGTTCACACCCCAGCACCATGTATGCAGCGAAGTGTTGGAGCAATGAAAGCCACGTGAAAAACTAAATAAAATTGATTCTTTCTCTTTCCATCACTGTCCCTCTCCCTCTTAAAAACAAATGCACATTTCCTAATGTGATCCTTGGGCGCTTTAGTTTTAAACTTTGTTTCATTTTAATTTTCAACTAGCTAATGCATCCATGCATCTCCAAAGGCATGAAACACGCAGGGTGAGGAACCGCCCGTGCCCCCAGGTCCGTCCTCAGCATCGCCCCCCAAGGCACCCCGGGCTCAGAGTTCCCGGAGATTCCTTCCTGCGGGTGCTTGTCCACCCGCTTCGGACTCGCCGCTTCGGCCAGCAACCTCGCCTCCTCCTGAATTTTGCCTCAGATCGAGGCACTCCGTCACACGGCTGGACCCTAATGACAAACGGCCTGGCTGTCATCCCACGTCTGTGCAGTCCTCCCTGGAGGATGAATTCCTGCTGGGTCACAGCAAGAACGGGCGTGCATTTGAACTCTTGATGGATGTGGTCAAAGCTGCCATCGCGCTGTCACGGTGCCCAAATACCCTGCGACGTCAGCACAGGAGAGCATCCACTTCTCCCTCAGACTCTCCACCGGAATGTGTTGTCCTGCGTTGGGCCTGGCACCAGGTGGGTTAAGGACAATGACACGTGCAGTGGCTGTAAGTGGACACTGAGCCAACCCCGAGCGCTCTGGACTCCTGTTCCGACGTCGAGCGCATTTGGATTTCCTTCCCTGTCCAGGGTCCTGACTTGTCCTTGGCCTGTTCTTACACCGGCAGGGTTGATTTTCTATCAATTTCCGTTAACCCTCTGCCTCCAACGAGTTGCAGACCTCCTTGCCCAGCCGTCGATTTCTTTCTTAATCTGCTCACGATGGTGTGGTTTTTTTTCCAAGCAGGTAGAATATTTTTCTGTTTTTAAATAAGTGAACGTATGCGTTTTTGTTTTTGTTTTTAACAGCTTACAGATGATGAATCGTAACCAAAAGCCCTTCACCCCTCAAGGACATCCACATCATGCAGGGCTCCCCCTCCCGCGCTTCTTCCAAAAACGTTCCTGGCTTCATTTTCTCATTTGCATCTGAGTCTCTTGAAATTTATTTTATTCATTTATTCTTTTTTTTGAGCCGGGGTTGTGCTAAGTTGCTGAGGCTGGCCTCAAACTTGCGATCCTTCTGCCTCAGCCTCCCGAGCCACTGGGGTTGTAGGAATGTGCCACCGCACCTGACTATGGTTTATTTTAGATATAAAGTAAGAGCCCAGATTTTTTCTTTGTACTCCAGCTGGTGATTCGGTTGTCCCAGCAACATCTATTGAACAATTCAGCTTTTTTTTTTCCTCTACTGGTTTGATATGGTGACCACTTCAAATAGTAAATGTCCGTCTGAACTCCTGTTTCAGGACTCTCTGTATTATTTCATTGTCCACTTGAGAATTCATGAGTCAAAACCACATTTGGGGGCTGGAGCGGTGGCTCAGTGGTTACAGTGCTTGCCTGGCACACGCAAGGACGTGGGTTCAAATCCCAGCACCATGTACACAACAGAGTCAGAGCAACGAAAGCCGCGTGAAAAACTAATTAAACACCATCGGGGTCTTGCTCCGGTGTTGCACATGCTGGGCAAGGGCTCTGCCACTGCGCCTCACCCCAGCCCCAAAACCACGTGGTTTCAATGATTGCAGCTTTGTTCTCAGGTTGCTCCTTCCCTTCGGCACTGTCCTTCTAGAATTTTCTTAACCATGCTTGCTGGTCCATTTTTCATATGAGCTTTGGAGTAAATAAAACTCTCAACCGAAACTGTTGACTTTTCTTATATGAGAATCAAAGTATATTTATCAAGGAGCTCAGAGAGAATTAAAATTTCATGGTGCTGAGTCTCCTTCCTGAAATAGGTTGTATCTTTCCGCGGGCTCACATCCTCTTATCTTTCAGCAGTTTTGTTAATTAAAATATTTATTGGAATAGAACATGTACACCAAAACAGTCACCAAACCTTAGGGGACAGCTGGACAAGTGTCCGTGAAGGGCAGACCGGGTGAGAGGGCCTCCCGCACTGCAGACCAGACCTGCCCCGCAGCCCGGAAGCCACGCACTGGAGGAGCGCCTGTCCCCACTTCTGTCCAGCACGGGCTGGCTTTGGATGGCGTCATTTAAATCAAACCCTATGTGCCCCGGGTGTCCGGTTTCCGTCATTGAGGGCAGTGTGGGACTCACCTGTGCTGTCAGGCACCACCGAGCCTTGTCCACTGTCATGACTGGAGCGTCCCCCTGGACAGCTCCGTGCAGGTGCCCAAGCCTCGTACCGGGATGGGCACCTGGGCCATTGAGAGCGCTGTTCTGGTATTGGTAATATTACTAATTAATAACAAGAGTCGGCAAGAGCGAGTAAGGACAGTGTTAGGAGCAGGGCATTCTCACCAGCGGCTTGGGGACACATGCACTCATTGATGGAGAAGGGCACTGTGACACAGGAGTGTGTTCGTGAGCCTGGACAGACACAGCTTTCTAAAGTCCTGGTGTGTCCCCTCCACCAGCTGTCTGCTCCGACGTGTCCCTGGCAACACCCAGGAGATGACATTTCCCTCCACAAGGGACCATGGCTGGAAGTCCAGGTGCCCCTTCCACGGTCCACAGGGGGCGCTCTCCTCCATGGCCCCTTCCCCTCCCCTCTCCCTGGAACCTCAGGGACCCAGCATAGACAGGCGATGCCCAAGGGAGAAACCTGTTGGTGAGGCTCTTTGAGCAGCGCAGCCAGCCTCAAGCCATCTTCAAGCCAGTGCATTGTGGCAGCTGTTACAAGAGTTACACCTTGGAGGTGGATGCAGCTTGAGCGAAGGAGCAGCCTGCCCAGCACCAAGGGGTCCTGGGTTCAATTCCAGCAAATGC
>PVKS010029394.1:0-25404 GCA_004027875.1 Aplodontia rufa | reverse complement strand
TTAGGAGAAAAGACAACTTTCCTTATATGGTGTTTCAACTTATTAGCTCTAAGCTGCTGAGATCCAGAGTCTACATTAGGGCCAACAACCAGAGCGGCAGGTGGAAGACGTATTGGATCAAGTGGGAATAATAGACCAACTGGTCATACAATATGCACAAAGCAACGAGTAACATAAAACCTCAGTTTCCCCAACATACATTGAAGGCGTTGGACCATGCCATCTCTGTGCTGTTTCCTAGTGTCTCAGGGACAGTTCAGCAGGACAGATGATGTGGTTCACTATGCGGGCTGAAGAGAGCTACGTTTGAAGGCGCTGGTATTTACTCGTAAGGAGAAGACTGGGACTGTGGTGATAGGTATCTGAAGAGAGCCTGCTTCTTGCCTCCAACTCCTCTGAAATTGCACAAAGATAGAGGGGGAGTCACAGCTCTGAAATTGGGCATTAGTCACAGCCAGAGAGTAAATGACAGCTCCGCCACTCTATGCCAACTTTAAATGAGTACGATGAAAAGAGTTGGGTGTGTTCTCATCTCTTTTGAAACGTTGTGCTGCATTTCATATTGTAAGGAAGTTTCCCTCAGGTCAAGCACTCTTCTGCGAAATTTCACATGGTTATGCTTGTTAAACTATGAATATTCATCAGATTAATATTTCTAGAATCACAAGTAAAAATAAGAGATTTATTCAAACACAATAAGTTAGTTGTTAAGAGATGGGCATATCATGGGTCCTGAGTGGTCCACTGACAGGGCTTCTCTAGGATCTGTTCTCTTGTAAAGGGCGAGAGAGAAAGAAAGAAAAGAAGAGCATCAGAGGTCAGCTTTTCAAAACATACCTACCAGCATTTCAAACCTACAGCTAGTAAGAGAACAAAGTTGCGAGAATAATTTACCTTCTCCCAGTGAAGGTATATGGTGTTGAATTTGTTATCATTGACTCTAAAAGAGAAAAAAAATTTTAATGTGGAATGGAATAATTTATATCTGCTTTAAATATTGAGGTATAAATTTATATAATCTTTTTTAATTCGTTCAACATAGTCTTACATATTGGAGGGAATCGTTGTTACATATTGACAAAGTAAGACCAATCCTAGTCCCCTCTTTGACCACTCCCTGCTCTCCTGTCTCCCCTACTTTACAACCATATTATAGATAGAACTAAGCTTATACATGTGCATTAATTATTGAATCTTCTGATCCTCTTTGCCCACCTATATGTAGTTGGGCTTCTCATGGGAACTGAGGGTTCCAAGTTGCACTGATAATCCCCCCAATCCCTCCCTCCCCTCCATATCTTTTTAAGTATTGTTAGAAAAATGGATGCAGAGAAAAGGAAAGTCATAAAGGGTTATGTAGGTGATAGACAGGGGACAGGAAAAAGAACCCATGTCAAAAGACTTGAGAAAGTACACATCCTTGGTTGCAGCAACAATGATCCTTTTCCTAGAAGCATATTTTAAAATTAATTTATTACATATGTGTAGACATAAATATTACATATGTATTTGTATATGGGCATGCATATGTATACCACCAAGAGAACAAGAATATTCTTTCAATATTGCATTTTTTTTCAAGGAGAAAGACAATTTTTTTTGCAAGAAAAGATACCAAAAATGGTTGAGAAAAGAAGTATCCAACTCTGTCCCCTGTCCCAGACAGGGATCTGAGGTGAGGTGAGGTCTCACCCAGAGCTTGGGAGAAGCCAATAGGTCTTGTTCCCTGTGTCAGTGAGGAGCGGACCGGCAGGCGCAGTGTGTACCACTGGGGCTCAATATTGCATTTAATACAAATAATATATAATAAATAATGGGATTATGTGTTTCACATAATTGATTGCATAAGAGGAAAGAAAAAATCAAATTGAATTATGAAATTTTAGGGAGTTCCTTGTGGACAAACTTAAGAATTAAAAACTCCAAGGGGTCTAGGCTTCAAGGAGGAGCCCATGACAAAAGAGCAATAGTTAGAAATTTGTCTCTTGTGGTGGCATGAGTTAAGCAATCTTAAATTGCTGTATACATATACAAGGGCTGCATAATAAGGAGTGGATGAAGGATCGTTGGAATCAAGCTTCTCACTGTTGAAAAGGGAAGTCACAGGTGAGTGAGAAGGGACGGTTAGGATGAACCCCATGGAGGGTTGGATTAGATCAGAGACTGCGGTAGGAACTTGCGTTTAAGTATGTGTGACCCCCAGGCTCAGACATGTGTGCACACATGGAGACTGAGGCTACATATATAAACACAAGACCTTGACACCGGGGTATCAGGGACCACATCCAGCATCTGGATTGCTCAATGGTTAGTCAGAGTGAGGGCTCAATAAATAGTTGTTTCTTGGGATGAAAGAATTCTAAACATAAATGGCTTAGCACAACATAGCATATCATCAGTAACACAATGGCTTAAGGGAACAATTAAAGAAGAAGAAATTTTCCGTGATTCAGAAATCACCCTGACATCTTCATAGTGCATTCCTTCATGATGGAACAAGGCTGATTTTAGTGAGCTCGTACCTCTTCAAGATATGAATCGGATGCAGATTTCTTTCCTTTGGCTCTTTAGATCAGCTCTGGTCTCTCTAAGCAGTGGTCTCTCCTTTCAGTAAAGCTTAGGGGCCCTTAAGGAAAAAAACAGGGGCTTGTCATTAGATTTCTAGGTTCAAAGAAAAATCTAGAACTCTTGTGTGAACATTTATTTTGGGTAGTGAATGCTGATTTTCTAAACTGTACCTTTTTTTCTATTGCCATGGGCAGTTAGAAAAAAATTATATTTTATTTTCTATGATTTCATGATACTTTGGGACAAAAAAAGTTGAGATCTAAAATTATTTATTAATTGAAGTTACAGATGCTCATACCAGTAAGATGAAGGAACAGAAAGCGCAATCTGAATTCCACCATCATTTGGATTCTGAAACCCAAGCTTACAGAAGGAACATGCAGGACCGATAGAATTATAAAATGCATTTTTCCCTTTTCAACTTTGTGCTTCTGACGCAGCCTCTGTAGACATACGGTCGGAGTGGAGGAGACCTTGTTTCTTAGCCGCAACGCAATTTCACAAAACATGGAAATGAGAGACAAGAAAGACCGATTAAACCATCCAGTGCGCTCCCTGCTGGCCCAGGATTGCTCCCTGCAGGACGTTCCTGTTGCTTTGTGGATTTGGAAAAGACTCAAGCAAGGTTTCCACCAGTTCCCTCGGGAGGCTTCAGTGGCTTAACAGCCCCTAACTGTTCAGATGGCTCTAATCTCCCTTAGCTCAATTTTTCCCTGTGCTTCCTTTTATTCTGTCTCTCCCAGTTCTCTCTGCTGGCCATGCTCTCCCCCACACCCCCAAACGGAGATGGCACTATTCTCTGCTAGTCATAGAGCGCAGGAATTTAGTGCTTTTAACATCCACCCTGAAACCCAGCACTCAGGATATCCATCCCTTGTGCTTGCTGGCCGTCTTTAGAAACTATCTGATTTGTAGTCAGTTAACCCCAGAGCAATTGAAGCAAAACATAGCTGAATTATCAGGTCTTCATTTGTTCCAGAACTCCAAACTATGCATTCCATATATTCTTGGATAAAAGCTGGATGTTTTAGAATCATCTTTAACACTTACTCCATCCCAGCAATGTGTTAAACTTTGTATGAAGGAGAATTCCATGTTGCTTTGGCCTGATCTAAACCCAAATCCAATACCTCCCAGGATGGTAGGAAGTAAAGAGACAACTTCCAGATAGCAATCAGCCTGATTAGAGGTGAGCAGATTTGTAAATTGCATGATTCCAAGTTTTTCTAGAAGATTTATACGATTCTAATAAAAGAGATTATGCCTTGTTTTAAATAAAGGACATGCTGACAACTGTTACAAATTTAAAGATATGTGGGGTTAATTTAAAAGTTTTTCTTTTGATATTAGAAGCTTACTTATGATACTTATTTTTATTTGTGCCATGGGAATTGGAGTCCTTATCCTGGTCCTCTGAAAAAGGATCATGAGACCAGAGGAATCAACCAGGCAGCATTTAGCTGGAACAGATTGAAGCCTGAATGTTGTATAATTCCAAGTCCATCCCCTGAGTTCTCAGATTTGCTAGAAATACTCTCTGGTGTATGTGTGCAGGACAGGACAATTTGCGGTGAGCAGGTATGTTTATGTGAGCATATCCAGTCACTTGCCAAAAGAGCCCAGAGAAATTTTAGACCTAATATCTAGACATTTGTTATTAGTTATTAACTTTAATTCTAAATAAAAATTCCATTGCATATTTAATTTTGTGGTTATAATGTTATGAGCTTTTCTCAACAAAGATCCCTGTAATTATCTAAGTGTTAAGTTGATTTCTTGTAAACCTCTTTGTTAAGCTGATCATGAACAGTAGCTCCCTTTACCACAGTTTCAGCCAGGAAGAAGGGTCTAGTCCTTGACAGAGATGAAAAGGAATAGTTTATTCCATCCCACTGCCAAAAGAAAATGCAGAATACCAAAAATGCACCATGGAATCCAAGTAACAACATCAATTCATCCTGGGCTCTTAGAGATTCATTTAATTCCCTAAATTATTACAATTTCTGATTTCAGCAATTTTAATTTCAAAAACGTAAAAACCTACCTGACCTCCTTTAATCACTACTTTCTGAGCTACAAACTCACCTTTAAAAACAAAAACTATTACCACCATTCACTGATGGAATTAGTGTTCTACATAAAATGTTCTACCACTTAATTCCTGAAAAACGTAGCATAAAATTCTCTTCACAGTGGAGCTTAAAGCATACTTTTAACGTATCTGATTTTTGGATATATACAGAGCTTAAACATTTGGACAGCAATCTGCTTGAAACTTAATGAGTACAAGTTTCTACTCCTAAGGTTACTGAACTGACCACACCATGACAGAGACAAGAGGGGTTGGAGCTGAAGGCTGTTTTGTTCCTGAGTGACTTCATGGGGTTACAGCCTCTGCCTGGCCTGGCGTCTCCTCTCCTTGAATGCTTTTCCACCTGAAGTTTTGCTGGGCCGGGCATCCCATGCCCCCACGTGGGCAATAAATTCATGCAGAATTACTGTCTACCTCAAGCCTCACCAGAGCTTCCTTGAAATGCCATCTGGGCTGATGTTATTTATCCAGATGTATTTCTTAAAACTTTAATTAGCAACAGGTTTTTATGTGAGAACAGAATGCAAACCCTGGGCTACTTCACGTGCCAGCAAACCTCACATGCTCCTGGGAAAGCTTGGAGCCAAGTATGTTCTCCTCCTCTGCTCCCTCTGTAAGTGCTCTTTGTTGGAGTCAGACAAGGAAGCAGATGTTTTGGTGCAAGTTGGAGCCACCATAGTGAAAGCCAACGCTAGCCAATCTACTCGCCCACAAAACCGGGGGTTCCTGGGTGCATTCTTGCTATCTACTTCTGTTGCATTTTGAAAGGGAAGAATTGAAATCTTGAGCTGCCATTGAGTGGCCTATTTCTCCTTCAGTTCTTTCAGTTTCCCTACACATTTTTGAAGCTTTGTTATTAGATTGGCAAACTAACCCTTACAATTATATTCTATTGATGAAGCCATCCCTTACTGTTATGAAAAGATCTTCAATTCTTAATATTTATTTTCTCTGAAATACAATTTGAATGATAATATGCTCACCCTAGTTTTATTTCATAATTGTTTTCAACTTTATCATTTTACTCTGGGTCTCTGTATTTCAAGTGTATTGAAGAACTGATAATACAGCAAAATATGCTTGAATCTTATTTCTCTGTTCAATTGGACAATCTCTGTCTTTTAATTGGCAGTTTAGACCACTTATACTTAATGGAATGCTTGCTATCATTTGGCTTAAATCTTTTGTGCTGTTATTTACATTTATTTTGGTCTCTGCTTTTTTCCCCCTCTTTACCCCAGTCTGGAAGGTAGGACAGCCCGCACTCCCAGCACTGTTATGATGAGTCCTGTCTCTCTTATTCTCAGGTGCTTCTCCCTTAGCCTTAGGTGCTTTCTTGACATGCATCGGATTCTTTATGTTCAGAAGTGAATGCTGCAGATCTCTGTTGTCTTCTCTGTGAAGCTCTTTCCTGTTTAGAACTCTGTCCTTTAACTCCCTGTTTCACTGTCCCTGATCTCTCAGTACCATCTGTTTATCTCAGGAACTTTTTTAGACTCTGTCTCTGCACCTTGACCTGGAAGTCCCCTCAAGACACTAAGCTGGGAAGTCACAGTGCTCACAACTTGCTTCCAATATCTTCCCACCCCTGCATCCCTGTCCTTACTTTGTGATACCCAGTGTCTTGGAAATAGTTGTTTCATATGTTTCCTAGTTTTTAAGGTTAAGTTAAATTTAATCTCAGTAACTCCATGTTAGCTGGGCCTGGGAGTAGTTTCTCAACACATGCATTGATGCTGGACAAGTTGGTCTCAATCCCTGGATTGGTGTGGCACTTTTCTGGCAATTTGACAAAGACTACTTCATGAGGATGGTCAGGAAGATGACCTTTTGCCTCTTCAATGGAAAAAAGCTGAAATGCCGATGGTTAAAGAAAGGGAATCAACGTTTTGGTTCTGGTTGTTTGGTTTTAGCATCTAGAACAGGTTTGGAGCTGCAGAGACGGCCCTGTGATTCTTATTATAAGACTTAACATCAACTGAAAAGCTGATTGCAACACAGGGTGTCTAAAGGTGTGGCCCTTGTGATTGTCCAGGCAATCCTGGAAGGTGCATCTCCTCAAAGTCACCATCTTACTGGTGGACTGCATCTCTCCGCACCAATACCCAGTTTCCATCGTGACCACCCTCCCAGACGGAGCTCAAGTGCAGCCACGCAGCTTCTCTCAATCAACGAAGGGTGAGAAATGAGCGTACTGCTGGCAGGGGCCGGGGTGCACGGCCACAATTTCCCTTTGCTTCTGTTCCACGGCTACTGCTGACTTCACAGGTTGAGGTGGGACAGAACCAAGCCCCCAGAGGAATGCATGCTCGAGCAGAGACAAGCCTCTGGGGTCTGACACCCCTCATCTGTGGCTCCTTGCTGCCAGGGAATCACTCAGACTGCCCTGACCAATGTCCTTGACTGCCGATTTTCGTTCCCACCCTAGAAGCCTGCAACAGCTGTCCAGCTATTTACCTTCCTTCCCTGTTCATTAGTCAAAGCCATTATCCACACTGCTGCTAGTGTAACCTTCATGGGAAACACACTTTTTGTGCCTTGTTGAAAGCTCTTCTTATAGGGTGCAAAGTGAAACCCCACAGCATGGAAAACCTGCCCATCAGGATGTCTTCCCTCACCCCACCCTGCTGGTTCCCATCCTCTCAACTTGCCCAGAGGACAGTCCCCTGCCCCCCCCCCCACAAAAGCCTTGTCCATTGTCAAAACTCAGCTCAGGTATCTTCAATTCTACGAAGTCCTCACTTGTATTAACCCTGTGACCACCAGCGACCCTGTGGTTGTTTCTTAAATATGACTCTAATGTTCAGTTGGCGTTTGTTTTCTAATTGTCTGTATAATTATCAGCCTCCTTACAAAGAATGTGTGTGCTTTGAGGTATTAATTTTTCTTCAATTAGGACATCAGAATTCAAAGATTAAGTACCCCACCAAAGATTCAGCAGTTGGTAAATTGTACCTACGTCCTGAACCCAAGTCTCCAGCACACAGACTTTCTTATCCATGAGGCCCCCTTCCAACTGAAGCCAGGAGATGGTGGACTTGGTTGCACCTGTGGACGGTGCCTGGGCGCTGGGATAGCGGGAGGCCCTGCTAGACACATCAGGGTGAAGCATCTGTCCCTTTACCAATGGCTCTTGCCTTGACACCGGATGTTTCTGCAAACATGATCCACGTGGTCCTGCAGAGTCAGGAGGAAATCAGGACAAGGTCTAGGTGTATTCAGTGCCTGCTCATTGCTCTTCAGCAAGGCTTCTAGGAATTAAATATCAGTTGGGAATGTCATTGATATTTTTTAAGCCCCTTTTGATGCAGTGACGTGAACAATGGACCCTTCTCTGAAGATCTATTCCAGTTCTCTACTAGATAGGTCCCTGAGTAATGTAGACCCAAGTTTATACCTAGTTGCTAGATTAAATACCAACAACTTCACATCCATTGTCTCCATGGTGTCTTCCAGCATTAACAGTACAGGAGTGTCACGTGCAGTTCAATTTGACAAATACCTGAAGACTTCATGAGGATCTACTTTGATCAACTCCAAGGAACCTGCCATGAACATTTAAAAATCCAGAGTTCTTACCAAAGGCTGCAGCCATTGCCGGTAAACGCACTCCTCCCCTGAGATGTCCCTCTCTGCACTTCAGGCTCGCAATTCCAAAGTCTGCAGACAGCATCTTCTTGTTTATTGCCAATGGCGCCCTTGGTGGGTCCCTGTGGAGTGACTGCAGGGAATTAAATATTTTCATGCTGGGTGCAATCTTTCAAAGAAAATTCTTGCCTGAGATAAATTTTCTCCAAAGGTTGTAGTTAGTAATTTGCTTCCTGTTAATAATTCCACACACATTGATCTCACAGCAGCTGGTGATTATTTGGCACGAAAAACTCTGAATTTATTTTAAATTTAGAAAAAAATTTGCTCCAGTACCTGCTTCCCGCTTGGGCATTTCCTTAGGAGACCAGAATTCTCTGAATAGCTTGATGAAAATGACCAGTGTTCTCAACAACAAAGCTGCAAACTTTTCACCCAGCCTCCCACAGAAACAAGAGAAGAAACATTTATTTTTTCCTATTCAACAGAATTCCAAAAAGTGGTTTCAAAAATAAAGCCATTTATAGTCACATACAGCTCACTGAGGCATAATCAGCTAGAATAAGGCATTTGCTTTACAAGACCAGCTTCCCTTGGGTTCTTTCACCTCAAGCCCCCAGAAGGAATGGGGATCTGTCTCCAAGCGCCCAGCTTCTGTTTGGGCTAGAGCATCTAGAGTGCAGTTCCATTAAAGCACTGTTGGCAGCTGGAATGCAGGTGTGCATACAGCACGCACTCAAACATGGTTGTGATCCATCAAATACCAGCGACAGATTGAGCTTTCTTTGGATATAACATAATTGTTGCTTCTCTAGTTACAATTTTCTTACCAGTGTTGTCTCTGGAAGACAGCTGGGGTTTGAATGTTTGCAGGCTTCCTGTCTGGTTATCTTACCTTCAGACACCTTTACCACCTTATCACACTTAATGCTACCTGCAAATTGGGACCCCTTGGTACAAACATTCATCGTTCCGTTTCCTTACTCCAAAGCCATCACTATTCCTGTTGTTCTCTCAGAGTGAAGTAGGACTCCAATGAACACTCCTGGCTTTTTTCTTTCCTTTTTGGTTTTTGGTAACAGCCTAATCCAGGAGCACTTTACCACTGAGTTCCATTTCAGCCCTTTGTATTTTTTTATTTTTAAGACAGGGTCTCACTAAGTTGCTTATGACCTTGCTAAGTTGCTGAGACTGGCCTTGAATTTGCAGTCCTCCTGCCTTAGCCTCCTGAGTCACTAGGATTACAGGTATGCACCATCATGCCCAGCTTACTCTCAGAGCTTTCTAAAATCATCCCAGCCAGAAATTTTATGGCCCAAACGCAGCCTGCTCACTCTTTCTTCCATTAAACAAAGGCCTTCACTTTGGTTCCATCAATCAAACTCTTCTAAAATTTTCCTGGGCCTGGGTTGTGTGTTCTCCAAAGCATTTGCTAACCACTGAAGAAAGAGGGGTGCTGTCTCCTCAAAGACTCCCAAAGAAGCCACATCCACCATTCATTTGGTCAAAGGCAAATGGATTAGAGGAAAATGCATGGCATCTGGAGTGGAAAAGTGAACATCAAATTCTTCATCATGACCACTGGACAGTCGTCGTGCAAACTTGAAAAACCTTCCTACTCTGCTTGCGTGTAATGGTCTCATTTGCGCAAAGATGACCATCGTGGCGTGTGACCACGAGGAGTGGTGGTGGCTGGCCAATGTTCTACAATGGCTGGAGCAGAGAACCATGCTGAGCCAACTTGGGCTTCCAACCCACAAAGCTGTGAGATGGCACAGATAGAACATTTGCGCTGTTTCCAGCCCCTTAACTGCGCTAATCATGCACAGCAACAACAGAAAAGCAGCACAACACGTTCAGGCAATACCCAAGCTCTGCCCCTCAACATACGGGCCCCAGATCTGCACCAGTGCTGCAGCGGGAGTTCATTAGAAATGCAGAAGGGCAGGCCCCACTCCTGGACCTACGGAGTTAGAATTTCATTGTGATAAAATTGAAATACAACGAGGTGATTCATAATTTCAGAGGCAAAAGATAGTCAGCATCCACCGTGCCACCTCTGGCGCCTCTATGGCGGGATCTATTGCTTCAGGTTTCCGCTCACTCTTGCCCGTGTGCTTCTGGACTTCAGCTGTGTGAGTTCCTATTGTATCTGTGCCATCCTGGCATGCTCATGTGTTTACCGATCTCAGCTGAGTAGGTCTGGGGTAGGTCCTGAGGATGCACTTGTCCAACAAGGTAAATCCTGCAGAGAAGAACTGCATTTGCTTCCACCAGGAATTGGGGACGCTGCTCGCTCCTGGCTCGACACGTTTCCAACACAAGGAACACGAACTTGATTCCCAAGCCTGTGTGAGACTTCGTGTGTGGCTGTGAATCCTCAGGCAGAAGTTCTTTTCGCCTTCAACTTTAAGCAAACATGAGGCAGGCAATTTTCCTTGTAGACACCTGGGAAATGCAATCTAGTGTTTCCTTATGCTGCAGGTGAGCTTGAAGTCACAGATTTAGGTGGACACATCTGTTGGACATCACACCAAGTCCACGCTCAGTGTGGGCTTGAAAACTGAATCTCACATTTACCTAGTGAGCAGGTATCTTCTAGGTGCAAGCTCAGCTTATTGCTCTGATTACCTTTCTTGTGTTCTCTTCCACCTTGTATTTGGCCTCTCATGGTCCTTGTTCTCTTAAAGGACTGCTGATGGAAATAAAAGGTTGGCTTCTATATATTTCTAGAAAAATCTTTTTAAGGCCCTAAAATGATGGTGTTTTGATTGTTCTAGCCATTGCGTTAATCAGGGAGCATGGTTCAACACACAGCTGCTAGCAGACCTTCAGAAGCATGGGTGCAAAGCTCAGTCTCCCACCCCTCCCGTACCAGATGCTAAACTTACACAACGTTGTGCGTGTCATTATCGCACGTGATTGCACATGATCGCACGTGGAGCTAAGACAATGCCTGTAGGGCTCGAACATTTTGTTTGAGAATCAGGCTCTTTCTGACTTAAAAGGAGCTTTCGGTTTAAACAGTTGCTAATCCATATGAGCTGCATTCCAGGATAGGTATAGGTGTCACCTGGGGACATAGATCAGGCTGGAAGGCACAAAGCTTTAATTTTGAAATTAGTGCAGATGGCAACTGGTGATTTAGACAGCTTTTTCCTTCTGTGACTGAAAGACCTGATAAGAACAATTTTAGAGGAGGAAAAATTTATCTGGTGGACCATGGTTCAGAGGTCTTCACAGGTTCACAGAAGGCCAGTTTCATTGCTCAGGGCTCAAGGTGAGGGTGAACATCAAGGCAGAAGAGTGGTGGAGAAAGTGGCTCAGGGCATTGCAATCAAGAAACACAGAGAGAATCCACTCACCCAACACAAATCACAGACCCCAAAGGCATGCCCCAGGGACCCACCTCCTCCAGCCACACCTACCTGCCCTCAGTTACCACCCAGTTAATCTCTAGCAGGGGATTAATTCAGTGAGTGGTTAGGCGCCCACAACCCATTCATTTCACTGCCAAGCTTTCGAGCATGTCTCACACGGGAGCTTTTGGGGTCTCCTCACATCCAACTCGTAACAACTAAGCTAGAAACAGAAATGTACAATGATAAGACGCGACAACAGGAAGGGCAAGTTTAGCATCATTTGCTAGAGTGCTGGGCTGTCGGGCCAGGAGAGCAAAGGTTAGCGGAAATTCACAAAGAAGGCTTCCTGGAGGAGACAGGCTGCAGGATGCCCTGCGATTCATGAGGGATGTTTGCATATGAAAACGTTATACTCAGCAGTAAGGTTGCAGCAGGACCCTGACAGCAGGCACACCTGAGCGGTGGGCAGAAGACAGAGGTGTTTGTTTACCTCATTATCTACTTGCAAAAAGAAAACATTCTCAAGATTTCTTTTTTTCAGGTGGTATGATGCTCAGGGTGGTTATTTACTCTTCCTTTAAACAAACAACACAAAAGGAACAGAAGGTAAATGCCATAAATGTAAACTGGAGAACCCTCCAGAAAATAGCATACCGTGGGATGGGTGCTGGCCCTGCTTCCCCTGCTCAGTCCTGCTGCTGCCCTGTGGCCGCTGTGGAATCCGACCTCCATGCAAGGAACCTCTGGAGCAGCCTCCACCCCATCAGGGGCAGGGTCTGGACTTGGCAGAGGTGCTCTTCCGGATCCAGAGCCTTGCCAGCGTGGATCAGGTGCTGCCTGCTCTGCTCCTGTGACCCCCTGGCCAGCGCTGGACTCTCCTTTCCTGGGGACTGGCCATGCTCATGCTAGGCCCTGCCTGATGCCCAGAGCACAACTTTTTCTAGACCCAAGTCGCAAGCTTTCTTCCGCTCCAAACAGACCAGAATTCAGGATATTTTTCCTGCAAACATCACCTCCTGCTTCCCAGACTAGGTCACCCTGGATATTGACACTGGCATGGACCAAATGGAAGCTGGCACCTCCACTAACCCACGGAACCACTCTGGTAAGTCTGAGTGTTTTGCAAGTTTCTGATTCTGATGGTCTTAGCTGACCCTGCAGCAGGTCTGATCTGGCCCCAGCCGCCCTGCCTGACTCATCCACTCATGGCACTGTCCCTACTGTAAGCCCTGGAGGTTCAGGACTGTTCATGGACCTGTGATCCATAAAACCTCGAAGGTTCTAGCAGATTAACTCAATTTACTTAGCAAACTATTGCCTGGCTACCAGGGGCACTATACGTCCTGCAGCAACAGCAAAAGTAAAGATCCTGCCCCGTCTTCCTGACCTGACATTTTAGTAGGGATGCAGTGGGCAGCAGTGGACAGGAAACCATCGAAATCATGAAGCCTGGCCACTGATATATAAATGTTAGGAAGAACAGTGAACTGGGAAGAAGAGAAGCAGTCTCCAGGGGGTAAGGTCAGATGTGAGAATTCCTAGTGCCCAGGAATGGGCCTCTGCCATACAGATTGTGTTTAAGCAGCTATCTGGAAGGAGAAGGAAGAAGCCATCAGAATGTCCCAGAGCCCCACACCCATTAGACCCAGAGTTCTGGGTGCAGCCACATGGACAAGCCCTCTGACCCTGGACAGGACAGTCTATCGCTCGGTGCCTTGGATTTTTTATCTGTGAATTGCAAATAATAGCTCTGCCTTCTCAAGCTTTTGAGGATTAAAAGAACTGTGAATCTTAACTGAGCTGGGCTCAAAATTACATTATTAAAATTTTGGACATTGTTTTCTGTTTTATACCTTGGGACTATAAACAGTATCACCTTGGAACAAAGAAATTGCTGCAAAGACATCGGTTCACGAAACTGTCTGGCTGCGCTTGTGACCACAAGTTCATAGAGACAGAGGACTGAGCGCCCATAATTACGCAGCGACCTTGGAGGTAGAGAGCGCCTTCACGTAATTATTACAGAAGAACAAAATGTTAGGGAACGTAAATGTCTCAACTGAAGAAATTTGCTCTTTGCTTTTCTAAATGGGAAAATGTAAATTGTGGGCAAATGTATGCAGCATGAGACTGTCCCACGGGCAAAACTCGCAGTCGAGTTTCTTTCAGTATAAACTCTAATAAGCATGTAAATGAGACCAGCTAGAACTTGCTGTTCTAACTCGAAAGCATTTGTGCAGTCGCATCTACAAGCTAGTCTCTTCATTATTTCTTTATCAAACAAGTGGTTTTTCTAGTGCAAAAGCTAGACTCTGGCAGACACAACCTCCTCTGACTTCAGGACTAGGGAGCAGCAGAGTGGGTCTGCACAGGGGACATAGAGGCAGGAAACCCAGCAGGGAGCATGGTCAGGTGGGTCTGCAGCCTCGTGGTCCAGCTCAGGTCAGGCCCATTCAACCTCCTGGCATCGCCACCTCTGCCCAGACCTACCACAACCTGCCCACATCACAGATTCTTTTTGTAAAACTCAGATCCCCTGTCAACAGAAGAAGCAACCTGAAGGAGTGAGCACCCTGGTCGCCCTCCAGGCTCTGAATTCGGAATTAACACATGCACATGGAGTGGGAACACTGAATCAAAATGCAGTTCAAAATCACAGTTGCTAAGCGCCTGTCTCACCTGAGACCCCCAAGTAGGTCACCCTGGGTGGGCGGTCCACAGCAGTGGTGAATGGAATTCCCACTAGAGCTCTGCTGCTTTCAAAACTGGGTCCCTCTGCCCTGAGAAGCCTGAGTAGGACCCTTGAATGGCTCTAATCTAAGTATTAGTGATGGGTGAAAGGTCGGACTCAAGGAAAGCATCTTTCCCCCTTTTCCAATGATACAGGAATCTTTAAGAATTATCAAATATTCCACCCCCTCGAACCCTGTACATCAGAAAACGTTCTTCCATGTTACCCGTTCAGCTCCAGGTCATATGTTCAGCTGGAATTAGAAACCAAGTCCAGGATGACGTGATTTCAGAGAATCAACTGGTGTGAACACTCAATGGCTACTTCAGGAACAGATTGAGCAATTGGTCCCCTCCAGGTCAGTCTGATGAATGTCCCTGCTTTCAAATGGAAGCACCAAGGAAAGTTGGAAGGCTTACAAAAACACCTCGTGTCAGGATCCTATTGGAGGGAGCCAGTTACAAAATGCTTGTACAGTTGAACAAAATTCACCTACAAATTCATATTTGGGCAAACTTCTAGCCTCAAGTCCATAATAAGCAAATTATATAATTCTAAATGGGAAAACATATTGCCAGCTTGTGTACTGAAGAGGTGAAATTCACCTAGAAAGTCTCTGCCAATTATCCGGGTACCACTGTAAACTCCAAAGCAAAGCTCACAAAAGAAGCACATTTTAACAGAACTGCAGAAGCTTGATTTAGTCAGTGAGAATTTCTTTTTCACACAGATATTTGTCATCTCTCTCAGCTCCAGGGGCCCCTTAATGACAAATTAGCAAGGTGCTACTGTCTTGAAACCAGGAGACATTTTAGCACATTGATATTCAGCATTGTGATCTGCTTCTTGCTAGACTGCTAATTAATATTTGCACTGGCTACAGAATTAGCTTGTTTTTTAGTCTCTTTCACATTCAAAGACATCCTCCAAGTAGAGCAGGTTTTTATCTAAAAGCCAACTTTCACTTTGTTTTATTAATATTTATAAGAAGAGCTACTACTAAGTATCTATTTTTGCTAAACCAACCGGCCTCATGCAAGCTTGGTATTACCCCAAGAGTACGGTAGTTGGGTGGGATAAATAACATACCCTTGGTTTGCGGTTCAGAAGACTAAATTTTGAAAGCAGAAGGGTTTGCCCAAAGACCTGCAGTTGGTGACGGCCACAGAAAAGATGCAAATCTTCCATCACAGGTGAAGGTGCTCTCACATAAACCATCATCGTCACCAACACAAAGGGGCCACTGTGAAGGGGAGAAGTCAACTGGAAATGGCCTGTGGTGCTCTGCCACTGAGGATGGAGTGCCCCATCATGTTCCCGTGTTGACTACTAAGTACCCAGGGTTGTGGCAGGTAGCAGTGGGGTTTTTGGGTGTGATTAGGTCATTAGGTCACACCATGAATGGGACTAGTGGCCTGAAAGGAAGAGACGAGAGTGTGTCCTTCCTCTCTCTCTGCCACATGGGGATCCCTGAGGAAGCAGCCATCTGGCATCCAGGCCATTACCAGACACCAGATCATTAGGCTCTGATCCTGGACTTCCAGCCTCTGGGCTCTGAGAAACGACTCTCTCTGGTGTCAGCGGTGCATTGTCGAAGCAGCCTTAGCAGTGCCCTGCATTCCTACGGATTCCAGTTCCAAAGCAGAAAATCAAAAGCTCTTGGGAACCAAGTGGTTTAGCTGAGCTCCCCTGACATCCCACCAGCCTTCCATGAGACCCCTTCCTGGGAATTCATCCCTGCATCAGGCCTCTGACTTGCTCCATGCTCAGAGGGAACCAGGAACCAAACCGTGGCAGCCTGGTGCTCCTACTGGGTCGAAAATCTTGGAATTCTCCTCTGTATTTCTCTTCTAAGCAGAACTTTACTTTCCCAGTGATTGAGGTCAATACTTGAACAGATGGCAGCTGGAATTTCCAAACTATAGCTTTGAAAGAATCAGAAGAAAGATTTAAAAGGTCCTACCTAAACTGAAAACCTCAAATTTATAAAGAAATCTCTTTAAAAATAGAGGTCAATCAAATCACTGTTGATCTCTTGTTTTAAGGAAATGATGTTCAAATTTAGGTTGACATCATACATATTTTTTTAACTTCTGTAATTTTATTGTACCGTTAATCCATGCTTACTTGGAAAAAGCAGAAAACACAAGGAAGGGATAATGGCATTAACATAAAGTTGCTTTGACTATGTCAGCAATTGGGAGGGATTTTATTTCTTTATGACATTTTATTGAGCTTGTGATTTTTTATTTCCTATAGATTTACACGTTCACGCATGTGGCATTCAATGAAATCATGCACTATTTATGATCTGTGATTTATCGGGTTTTCTGTTGGTAATAAAATGTCATTGTCACTTCAGTGGCTGTCCCCTCCCATTGCAGGGGCTTACCACTATTACTGCCTGTGCACACCCTTCAATTACCAAAATGACAGGTGAATGACTGTGGTTGTTGTTTTCGAAAACACTTTGATGAGCATTTTTGTACATCCACGTTTTGACAGTTGCTGTACCTGCTTAGGACGAATCCTTAGAAGCAGATCCAAACAACGAGCGCTTTTCATTCTCTTGATGTGCTCAGCTGCAGTCACAATTGACTTTCACACAGCAGTAGAATAAAATGGAGCTCACTGTCACCCGCCTTAGCCCACTCCTTTCTTTTCATTTCTTTTAAGTGAGAGAGGGACAGTGAGAGAGAAAGAGAGAAGCAGTTTTATTTAGTTTTCCTGTGGATTTCCTTGTCTGACACTTTGTTGAGTACGTGGTGCTGGGGTTCAAACCTGCATCCTTGCACATGCCAGGCGGCGCCTGAGCCACTGCTCCAACTCCAGCCCCCTCCTTTCAACCTCTGCTGGACACATGAACAAATTCTAGCATGAAACTTCAACATATTGGGAGTTTTATGCTGGATTTTTCTTCTTTTAAAGACAACGGGAAAGGTCTGGAGCCGTGGCTCAATAGTTACGGAGCTTGCCTGGCATGCGCAAATACCCGGGTTCAAACTCCAGCACCACGTACACAACGAAGTGTCCAATTATCGAAAGCCACATGAAAACCTAAATAAAATTGATTCTTTCTTTCTCACATACTATTCCTCTCTCTTTAAAAAGAGAGAGAGAGAAAGAGAGAGGTGGGGAGAAAATCAACTTTTATTTAGTTTTCAACTGGTTTTTGGTGCTCTGACACTTAGTTGTTGACACTTAGTTTCTGTTGGGGCTCAAACCCGGGTCCCCACCCATGCCAGGCCATTGTGAAACTGCTCCTCCACTATAGCCCTATGCTGGATTTTTTAAAATAGAATTTTACAATTGTTTTCTTTACAAAGTTCGTCCCCACTTTCATCCCTGGTTCCTCTCTGAATGTCTAGTAACTCCTCCACAAAGAATCCATAGAAAGGGCTCAAGAGCTGCAGGGTTCCTGCTCACCTGTCTGCTGAGAAGCACAGACACGTGCTGCAGAGGTCCCACCACCAGAGTTCCCAGGAAGGCACCAGGGTTCCAGGACCTGGATTCTAAGAGCTGAGCAACAGGGGCGAATGCGATGGTGGCCACCAGCTCCCTGATGGTCCTTTATTTGTAGTGATGGCTATTTTTATTTTCTGTGATTACCCATTCCACCTTTATTGTTGCTGGTTTTGGAAAATTTGTTCGTTGTCCAGAAGATAAAGTAGTGACTGCTGAAAGAGACACACAGCCCCTGTCTTTGGCATCTCACACAAGGATGTCTGCCCCACGTGTGTCTGGAAAGCCCACTGGGCTTGCTGGGGTTTTCCTTCTGAGTTTCACAAGGCTAGGTGGGAATCTGCAGCATGTCCTTAGCCACTCGAAGATATCAACCCAAGGGACAAAGAAGCCATGTGGAGAGGGACTGGGTGAGAGTGGTGCACAAAACACACTAGTGCCCACCTTGTCCTCCAACAGACGTGGGCAGGTTGAATGCGGAAGCCCTGAGCTGCCACAGCCAGGGAAGATGGTAGGATGGATGCCTGTCCTTTCCAAACTGGAGCTGCCTCCACTGCCTGGAACCCACTGCTCAGGTAGGGAGTGTGACAAGCAAGCAGAAGGAGGAACAGCAGACTTTACAGCCTACCCGTGACAAGTACCAGGTGCTTATGTTTCACCCATAGCTAGCCACTCAATGCAAAGCGAGGCCTTTCTATAAAGCATCAAGAGACATTTTAGCAACACTTCAGGCAGCATTTTAGCATATGATGACATGGGGCCAGAAAGCATTGCGCCTGGAGAAGCTGACCAGCAGAACTCAGCTACAGGAACCAGTCTAGTT
Organism: Aplodontia rufa; assembly: GCA_004027875.1. Taxonomy (NCBI): domain Eukaryota; kingdom Metazoa; phylum Chordata; class Mammalia; order Rodentia; family Aplodontiidae; genus Aplodontia; species Aplodontia rufa. The sequence continues at coordinate 6,778 of PVKS010029394.1, read as the reverse complement.
GAGACATTCGCAAAGTGAGCTTAGTCACACTTGATTGTGAAATTAATAACAGAGCCCCTCCCACCATGTAGTAGAACTATACCTGTGGGTGAACGGGATTGATCAGGTGAATAGGATCTCCCCACTCCAGCGCATGGCTTGGACCCTTCTCAACCACTTGTGTTGGGGCCAAGGATGTAGCTCAGTGGTAGAGTACCTGTCTGGCATGCGTGAGGCCCTGGTTTCAATCTTCAGGACCATCAAAAAAAGGGAGTGGGAAACAGCATTAAAGCCCCCATATTGTTAAAAGCAGATATCTGATTTTCTAGAAATTCGGTTTTGGACCATTGTAATAAAAATGTGAGAAGAAAAGGCAAATGGATTAAGTAAACAGATCCCATGCAAATTGTGTCTCCACAAGGTGTGTTTGGACTGGGTGCTATGCGTGCCCCTTTGGGTCATGTTCTCTGTGCTGCCTTCAGTCTACTCACTTTGAATCCTCCCAGGGCGTTGGTAATTAAGACCAAATTCTTTCCTATGGAAGTGTCATCCAGTTTGAAAGTCCTACACGAAACAACCCTCCAGATAATCCTTAACATGGATCCCAGTGCTACAGGAGGGGACAGTCTTGTTGCCTCTGACTTCTAAAGGTCCCCTTAGCCACAAAGCCCTGTGCATCTGGAAGCAGGGCCAAGTATCAATCCACTTATCTATTATCAACAAATACTGGGTTAACAGGAGTTCAACATTGGCTCTGTGGAAGGGTACATGGTCATTCTCTCCCTTAATCCCTGTAACAACCCCAGCCAGCAGCATGATACAAACTCTCTACAGTGTGGAAGCTGAGGCCTGGGAAGAGCAGATAACTAACTTCAGGGTACACAGCTGCCCAGGTCCAGACTGCATGGCCTAAAGACTGGGCTCAAACAGAGTTGCACCATCTCCCAGAGAAAGCAGATCTGCGCTCTGAGGACACCTCAGCCCCTGGCACTTTTTAGTTAACAAATGCTCTGACTTCATCCCTTGATAAAATGGTCCCCTGTCTTTGCCTATTCATCACACATCCTCAGCAGTGGGTAGGTGTGTTAAGCCAGTCTACCAAGTGGCAGCTACAGGTCCCCAGTGCACCCCTCAGCAGGGGCTGCTATGGTTTGAATGTGAGGTGCCCTCCAAAAGCTCATGTATGAGAATTCGGGAAGGCTGAGGTAAAATGATTGGGTTGTAAAAACCTCAGCCCTGTGGAATTAAATGGTAGCTGTGGCTAATGGGTTGTGGCTGGAGGTGGCGGCTCCGTGGGTGGATGCCTTTGGGGCGTACGTTCTGTGTCTGGCATGGAGTTCTCTGTCTCTGCTCTGCTTCCCCAGGTAACACCTTCAGCTGCCTGTCTCTCTGGAGCCCTGCCTGCCGCCATGCTGCTCAAACTCACCTCCAACCCTGAGGGAGGCAGCCAGCCTTCTGTGGATTGAGACCTTGGAAACTATGAGCCCTTAAATCAACCTTTTCCTCTTAAAATTCTTCTTATCAGGTCATTCAGTCCCAGAAACAAAAATGCTGTCTAAAACGGGCCTTGTTGGGCATTAGAGCTGCTGCTCGGGAGATGATGGACCACGCTCTGCCCTTCTGGCCCCCAGCTTCAGTCTTCCCCAGGTTTTCCTCCTTTCCTTCATTTCCTCTGTTTATGAAGTGGATATGATACACTAGAGCTGATTGTCGCGTTCAAAGTGCTGTTTACCAACACAGCCAGGTTGTGCGTCAAGGTCTACAAACTCTGACTCCTTGAGTTCATTTGTGACGTTTGAATTTGAAATGAGCAAGCGCATCTGCAGAGAACGAAGCAGGACACAGAGTGAAGGGCAGCTCTGAACTGCAGGGCCTCCAAACGCCCCGCCTGGGTGCACTGCATTCCACTAAAGATGCAGCCTCCTGGGAGCTGTGGGTGCCCTGGCGGCCAGGTCAGTCTGTGTCTGACGGAGCTGGGAAGGGAAGAGCGGGGCCTGGAGAGGGACTTTGCTTTGTCTCCACTGCGCACAATTGAGCACCCCTGAGCAGATCTGGTAACTTACCAAGCTTCTGGCTGAAACTGTCCCCAGGAGAGCTCAACAGGGAGCACCAGACTTCAGCACAAGCACAGCAGAACCCGCTGTGCTCCCCTGAGGTCTGTGGTCAGCATCTTCACATCCCTCCTCGGAGGACAGCAGCCTGGGCTCAGGCCAGGGAAGTGCGCTGCGAGGCTGGAGAGGCTGTGAGCAGGTACCTCGGGGACTCTGCCTGCCACTTCCTAAGGCGGTGGCTCAGCATTTGAAACACTGAAAACTTGTCTTTACGAGCTTCACATTCACTCTGGAATTTCTTTTGCCATGTTTTTGTCTGATGTTGGACCACTTCTTCTTTGGGTAAAAATATCTCCAAGCTGCCTGTCCCTGGAAGGCTCAGGGTCTTCTGCGGCCACAGTGACACCTGCTGTTGAGAATGAAGGTGGTGATTTCTCCGGGAAAACTCTCCTTGGGGCCAAGATCGCATTCAGATTTTCAACATCTGGAAGGCGAAGAGGCTTCGTTTTGCAGGGAATGCGTAACTGCTGCGCTGAACAAGCAAAGCCAAATGAGAGCCAGAGAAAGGGAGGAAGGAGGAAACAGAAGGAAGATGCTTTCTGCTTTGAAAAACAGGAATCAAAGACCCTCTAGCCTAGCCTGAAGCCGGCTGGATCTGCTCTGCCAGAAAACACAGCCAGTGGCTGGAGGCCGGGTGCTGCTGCCCTGGAGGCGCAGGGCGTGTTTCCATCCCAGGCAGCGAGGCTGACTTGCTGAGGGCAGACCCTGTGGCATAAGCTGCTGCTCCTTCCAAGGCTTGCTCTACAAGGCACTGGCAGCGCAGGCCTGGAGGGAATGTCCTCCGTCCCCCACCTCTCACCTGCACGGAGAGATCCCACGGCTCACAGGCTCGCCAGGGTTCAGGTACTGCCCACAATTTCAAAGACGGAGTTCCCTGATTGTTTTAAACCCCAGAAAACACAACAGGAGACCTTTGGCATCCATGCTTGTGTTCCACTTTCCTTCTGCCTTGTGAAATAATTCATTACTACTATTTGAATTCACCTGAACTTTTTTTTTCCCAAATGGGCAGGGGGAGAAAGAGAGTTAACTTATTTTTCCATCTGTTTTCGGTTTTCATCTACTTAACTGTATATCTGGTCCTGGGATTGAACCTGGGTCCTTGCATGTGTGAGGCAAGTGCTCCTCTGCTGGGCCACCTCTCCAGCCCCTCACCTTAACTTTTAATTAGGGCACAATTTGAAATACCTTTATGATTTATCAAATTCCTATCGTACGTTGTTTTTAAAGGTAAACTTTAAAGCATAAATATTTTCAAAATTATAATTTTGGGGTTCTAAAATATTTTCTGACTTATATAGATATAAAGTTCAACTTTGATTTTGGCCGCCATAGGAAATCCATTCAATATACAGCACTAATACCTAAAGAAAAGTGTCTTAGAGAAGCCATGGTCTTGAAGTCCGGCAGCAGACTGTCAGGGCTGCAGGTCGAGGCATCCTGAATCATCTTGTATTTATCAAATGAAGCAATCAGAGTATAACCCAAGAGTTTCCAAACTTGTAAAAATAATCTGTTGAATCCTTTTTGCATATTAAAAACCCCAAGGAAATCTAAATTTGAAACTAAAATACAGAAGGCACTCACTTTGTCCTAAAGCAGCTGAGAAGTCTTCTGGATTGTCTGAGATCCCCATGGAGCTGCCAAGTACAGGACAACCCCCACCTGCAGCTCTGGCAACCTGCCATCCACAGAACCCTGTCCTGGTGCAAGCTAAGGGCATCACATCTGGTCCATAGAAGGTGGGCAATGGAGTGTGGCCACTCCTCTCAGGCTGGATCCTGCAGAGGGCCAAGCAAGTACTGTTTCAAAGGGAAGTGATGCTTTTTTTCTCCTTGGGCCTCCTTTCCTTATTATAAAATAAGCAATTTCCATCAGGGGGACATCGATAAAACTCATTACCCTGCACTATGCGTAGATTAGGGCTGTGCCTTCCTCTCATTGTATCCACCATCTCCTGCTCACACCTCCTGCTCCATTTCCCAGCTGAATAAACGGATTCGGGGAGCTCCTGGACCTGGCTGGCAGGGTTCTTAGAACATGCCTGTGATTCCTAGTGCAATGTGCATCCCCCACCCCAGCTGCAGTGGCTTCAAGCTGTCATTCTTCCCTTGTCCTCAAGCTTGTGTGATGGAGAGCTTTAGTTCTGCCACGACGTGAAGCCAACAATCTGAAGATTCCGGCATGCTGCGCACCGCCACGGTGCCCTTCTTCGGCTGGCATAGGTAAAAGATGGGCAGCCTAACAACCCGCAGCTGCAGCGCAGTCTCTTCCAGGTGTTGCAGGGCCCTCCTGACCCCTCCACCCTGGGGAGGGGGCGGAGTCACTGGGCATCTCTCAGGAGAGGCCCTGCCATCCCTGTCGCACCTGGCCTGAAGGCGCTGGACAGACCCAGTGCCCCCTTCCCCCTTCCTCCCTCCTTCATGCTCATTTCCCTGATGTCCCCTCATCACAATGCACTTTCCTCATTATTGGCACATGGGCTGAAGGCTGCAACACAAACACTGAAAGACCAAATCAAGATTTTAAAAAAAGAAAAAAAGAGCAAAATATTCCCCTTTCAGATGGAGGAGCAGATGGGGCTCTTGGCGCTTCAGAGGATGTAAATTGACCCTCTGCACCATGCTGGGGAGGGCAGGCTGCCACCACTGACAGTGAGGCACAAGCGGGACTTGCCTTGCTTCAAGCTCACTGCGGCATTTTGGAGTCTTTTCTCTGCATCCTGCAATAAGAAGAAACTGCAGGACTTGAGCAGACTTGATTGGAACAGAAATGAGGCTGTGGGACTCAGGCAGTGGGTGCAGCCTCTGCTCCACCTCATTCCTTCCAGCGTGGACCCTGGATGGTCTACTCCCAATCTGCTGTGTGGTTTGAAGACGGCAACAGAGCCACCTGCCCCTCATCTCTTTTGGATAAGATAAGTGTATGGGGGGCGTACACAGCTCAATGCCCTGCACGTTAGATGTTCAATAAACCTGGCTTCCTTTCCTTTTACTTATGCAGATCAAAAATGTGACTCTTCCGGACTCTCTCTCTCCACAACTTTCACTTTTCACAGCTGGTAAGGATAAGAGCCAGGTGGGCAGCTCTGGCCTCCCTTGGATGACATTTATAAAATAAGCTTTGTCTACACTGAGGATGAGTGCTGTCAGCTCAGGAGACTGGGGTGCTTGTTTTAAACAGGTTTTGTACTTACTTAAATCTTTAAAATAGGAGAACCTTGGACATTCTTTGGTCACAAATCCTGAAACCATTCTTTAATTATCAGAACACCCAACTCTCCCTATCCATTATCAGGTATTCCAAGTACTGATTTCTTCTGGTTGGTGTTTATTTTAATGAGTTTTTAAAAGAATTGCTTCCATCAAACTTGAAGTCTCTAAATTTCTTACTAAAATATGGTGTAAGCCAAGAGTTGCTAAAATAGTTAAATGATTATTAGTGTAATAATGTAATAATGATTATTAGTGTAAAATCCAAGAAACGCAATCCTTCTGGAGATTTGTGGGCCATCAGAACGACTATGAGAGAGGAACAGGAGGAGGACCAGCAGACAATGACAGAGGTTGGAGGGACCTGCTGGGCTTGCCCTAGAGCTGCTTGCTGGACACTTGTCCTTTGCTGGATCCCTCCCAGCCCACAGGTACAGAACAGCAGCACTTTCCTGATGGCTTTTGTTTTGACCTTTCTCAGCCGATTCTCGACCAACTCCCTCAGGCTGCTCCTGTGATGTCCCACCTCTCAGCCCACCCCACGTACCATACTATACCCAGCGTGACTGGCATGGGGTGAGGCTCAGTGTGGTTTGTCAAAATGATAAAATGGGTTATTGTATTTGAAGAACAGTAGTTTATTAAGGCCACAGAACCACAGAAAATCTTAGAAATTGGAGGATCCGCCCGCTTCTAGAAGCAAGAGTTGAGTTGACTGAAAACAAAGGAGCTAACAAGACCCATGCAGAGGGTAGGAGAGCGGCCTGCTGCACCCTGGGCAGGAGGCCCCAGTCCTCCACCTGGGTGGAGGCCAGCTGTTGACCGAGGGAGAAACTGAACCAGGCTCCAGATGCAGAGGTGGCCAGTGGAGGACGGAGAAGGCAGAACAGAGGGCTAGGGTGAGGCCGGGGATGCAGACAACACCATGAGCAGGCCATCCTGTCCTCTCCCTCTCTCGGTCCCTGGCTCCAGCATAGCCCAGGCGGGAGGGGAGAGAATTGACCTCCAGCATAGAAGAGCCCAGAGCAGAGACGCGACCAAGCCACTGTCCCATAGATGCCAGGCAGAAGTCACTCTGAGAGAAGCTGGCAGCCACAAACCATGCATACGAGTCACCTTCCAGCTGGAGGCTAATCCTTGACGCCTTACAGAGGAAATCAAGAAGCACTAGACATGTGAAAGAAGAATCAAAATGTAGGAGCAGGGGAAAAGGGAAGAGAGTCACCGCAGTGAGCAGAAGAAAACTTCCAAACAATCTATCTAATCCATCCCAGCACTGCAAAAATTAAACATGCACATGCACAAAAGTATCCATAAATACACATATAGTGTGATATTCCTTTATTTATAATAGAAATTTATAACTGAGCTTCATTTATAAATAAAATTTATAAAAACGTAATTTATTTACAAATGTATGCATATTTATATAAGTATATTTATATGTAAAATAAATATGTATGATGACTACATAAA
>PVKS010029393.1:0-25391 GCA_004027875.1 Aplodontia rufa | reverse complement strand
TCTGTCTCTTTCTTTTTAAGAAAGAGAAACAGAGGGAGAGAGGAAGACAGACAATGAAAGAGAGAATAATTTTATTTATTTTTTCATCCAGGCTTTGTTTCTCTGACACGTAGTTGTGTATGTGATACTGGGATTTGAACCCAGGTCCTCGCACAAGCCAGGCAAGCACTCTACTACTGAGCCACCACTCCAGTTCCTTCTCTCTCTCTCTCTCTATATATATATATATATATATTTTTTTTTTAGAAAAAATGGTTTCAGTTTTAAAACATAAGAAATCTTTTTTTTTTAGAGAGAGAGAGAGAATGAGAGAATCCATTTTTATTTATTTGTTTTTTCATCTGGTTTTTATTTTTCTAACATTTAGTTATGTATGTGGTGCTGGGGTTTGAACCCATGTCTTCACACATTCCAGGTAAATACTCTAACCACTGAGCCAGGGCTCCAGCCCCTAAAACAAGAAACCTTATGTAGGATGAGTACTCTAATGTGAAAGTACGGAAGTGCTTTGGGACGCTTTCCTACTTGTGTTTACATTTATCAGTATTCCCTGTGATGTGCCAAGTGATTGTCAGTTTAAAAAATGTGACATCTATAAATATGCTTTAATTACTCATTCAGTTCAATCATTGAGTCAACAAATACTTAATGAGTAAACATGGAGCCGATGGATGTCAGCGTATGAGAAAGACAAAGTCCTTCTGGAGCTTATATTCTAAGCACCAATTTCAAAAAACAGATAAATTTAGGAAAGTGTTAGGTATTGTACTAGGTGCTGTAGTGCCCTGTTCAGATGTCCTGTCGAGACAAGGCACTCATCTGCAAGCTTCTGGATCTGCTGCTGATGATGTCTCAAGCTCCACCTCTCTCCCAGAACTGTCCCCTTGTTGGAGATCACAATTCCTCCCCTGGGCAGCTTGCATCCAATTACTGGTTAAAGCCAAATTTGAAGACCTATTACCTTTGCATCAATTTGTGAGTAATTCTGAAAGGCTATCTCAGCTCCAGACAACCCCAAAGGATTACCTGTAACTTCTGTTAAAATTTTACCACAGTGGAATTTTTTGTCTCTGCCCAGTCTGCTTCCTGTAATTCCTTAAAGGTGTTGTTTCTGAGGATACTTCCCAATATCCTACACATAAATCTCTATTTCAGATCTGTATCTAAGAAAACTCAACCTGAGATGATGAGTATCGGATACGGTCCCAGAAAGTAGACTCTAAATGAAATTTTTGAGCTGTCTAACCTCCTGCTGAATGCTGGGAAAACCCAAGGTCAGCCTGAGAACCTAATTATAACTATAGTGGAACTTCAGAGACTGCTGAACTGCTAACCCCAGCAGCTCTTCTACAACAGAGAAAAGGCTCCAATTAAGAACTGGGACCCTAGGACTAGAGATGGGGATATCTGGGTCAATACACTTCAGAATGCTAAAGCCCAAATATAGCTGAACCTGACGGGTCAGAAGGAGGGTCTCACCCCTCCTTGTTAAAGGCTAACCTGTTATCCCCCTTGCTTACACATTATTCAGTAATCTATTCTTGAAAAACAACACATTGCCCCTTAGGAGCCACCCCACCTACCTCCTAGCCACTAGATACCTAGTTGGGGTCAAATCTCAGCATAACTCACCTGAGGAATTTCTGGTCTGGCTAAGTAAGGGACAGGAACAACTCACTGAGAGTTCAGGGCTACCCAACATGAACTGACAGGGGCTAGGTGAGTATATATATGAGACAGGAAAATGAGGTTGTGAGGCTAAAGAATGCAAAACATCAAGATGCAAAGGAGAAAATTGATTGATTTAATCCCCTAACAAAGCCCATAAGAGATGGAACCAATACCTGCTAGGATGCCTCCTGACAGCGGGAAGAAGGCAATGGTCCACACTATAAGGAATACACATACTAGGTTTTTTTGGAGCATACAGGTGAGGAAGAAATCAAAAGGCTCAGAGCAGAAGTGTGCCATAATGGATATACTTCTCAAAGCTTAACAACTTACCTGCCAACTCTGAGACATGGAAAGATCCAGGAAATAAGAAATCTGCTGATGAAAAGGGCATCAACATCATTGTAAACCTCAGTTGCGGCTATTCTCTTGGGTCACGATGAAAACTAAGAGATGTTTTAGAGAACATGAACCTCGTGGCAATGGAGATGATAGGATTATGGAGTAGCAGTGTCCAGATGTTAGAACTTTACTGGCAGAATCAAGGTGGGAATAATTGCCACAATCAACAGAAACATTGGAAGGGCAGCATAGAGAGCCTAATTTGTAGGGATCTATGAAGATGGTATATAAAGTATATTTGTGGGTGCAGAATAAATGAGCAACCAAAAAGGACATTGCTAAATATACATGCCATCAAAAGTGATCAAGAGCAGATTATCAGAAAGAATGGGATCAGCCACCCCAATAAAAATTCACAATCCTTTATCAGGTTTCCAGAACCAAATCAATTCTCAGATCTAAAATGCATTGACTGAAATTGACTCCCCATGAAGCAGGAACCCAGATCAGCATGGGAAGTGTATGCAATAGTGACCCTGCCACATCAGTAAAGATTTTAGGGGACAAGTTTGAGGAGCAAAATTTTAAGAAGCAAGATCTGAGGCATATCAGAACATCAACTTCAAAGTAAAAGGCAGGGCTGGGCATATAGCCAAAAATGTCTGGAGGCTAAGAATGTAGCTGAGTGGTAGAGTGCTTGTCCATGATGTATATGTGGGGACAACTACTGTTGTCCTGAGTGAGAATGGTCAATGGTCAGCAATCAGAAGTGATAGTGTGCAGGGTTTTTGAGATGAGGCCAGATTCTCTTGAGGCTGGATTCTCTGCTCCCACTGGCAAATGGAGTCTGAGCCAACTCCGATTTCAGCAGCCAAAATCGCCCGCTTCTAGTGTTTGCAGCCATTCCCAGTTAAAACTGGGAATTTGGGCTGGCTGCAGGGGTCTGCAGCCAAAAGTGTTAGCAGCTCACCAGCTAAAAGCTGGGTGTTGCAGCTCTTGGTGTGGTGGAAATTCATCCCGGGAATTCGGCGCCAATCTTCTGGGTTCTTATCTCATGAATTTGAAGAAAAAAATCCACGGACAACCATGGAAGGAGGAGTAAAAGGAGTAGGATTTATTTAGGAAGAAGAGCAGAGACTCAGCAAGGGAGGGGTACCTGGAAGCAGGACACGGTCTAATGGAGGTTAGGCCAGGGGTTATATAGATTTGGGGATATGAGCATAATTAACATTCATGCAAAGCAGGCATTGAGAAATGCATCTACATCATTGGTTGAATCCTATGCAAAGCAGGCATTGAAACTTAGTACCGAAGTCATTGGTTAAAATCTATGCAAAACAGGCATTGAAACTGGTCAAGAACACCATTGGTTAAAATCTATGTAAAACAAAAGGTGGCAAATACTTCCCAGTTCCCACCTGTGACCACCTCCATCTCTTAGTTGGGACAAAGGTGAGCCTCATGGTCTTTTTGCATTTGAAGGCCCTGAGCATGCCCTGTCAATCACTCTCTACTAGCTAGCTCTTAGAGGGGGCCCTTTTTCCTGTCCTGACTACCTAGCCATTTTACTATCTCTCCTAAAACTGTCTCAGTAGGCCCCAACTGGGGTCTAGTTCAAATGCAGAGAAACACATTAGCAAGCTAACCGAAGATAGGTCAATGGACACCTGCAAAGCCTATTTCAAATGTAAAAGACCTTGGGGCTCACTTGTGGGAACACCTTCAGCCTCTGTCCCAAAGAGGTGGGAAAATTGAAGATGGGGTGAACCCAGATGGGAGTTACAGGAAGGATTAAATACTCTTTTTCAATGCCTGTTTAACATAGATCTCCCTCCCTGTTCTAGTCAGAGCCATAAAAGCTCCTAAGCAAGCACACCAAAATGGGTTTTTCTGCAATTAGGCCCCTCCCATATGGTGGCAGTTCTCTCTCTTCTCATTTAAACCATACTCCATAAACTCTTCCTTTCCATGATCGCCTGTAGATTTTGATTTTCAAATTTGTGAATCAGGAAACCAGAAGAAAATTGGTGAAGTGGGGAATCGAGTTTCATCTCAAAACGTTGGCTTCAGTACCATAGCCCATCCAGGGCGGATCCTGTGCCTTAGTTCCTGTAGGCTGCTGTAACAAAGTACCACAAACTGGGAGAACAGTGGGAACAACAGTGACTGTCACAGGGCTGGAGACCCAAGTCAAGGTATTTTCAGGGTCACACTCTCTCCAAGAACTCTAGTAAGAATCTCTCCTGGCTGTTCCTAGTTTCTAACCTCTGTGGTTGTTGGCAATTTTTAACATTCCTTGGCTTGAAGCTGCATATCGCGAATCTCTGCCTCTGTCTTCATCTTCCTTGTGTGTGTCTCTAAATTTCCTTTTTCTTGTAAGTACACCTAACTATGAAACAGGGTCAACCCTAATCCAGTATAAACTCATCTTGATGATCACATCTGCAAACACTCAATTTCCAAATAAGGACACATTCACAGGTACCAGGGGTTAAGACTTCAACATATCCTTCGGAGGACAGAATACAACCCACAGCACCCTGAAAGGTGAAATGGGAGAATCCTTTCAGCGCACAGCTTTAGATAGTGCACATGGTCATCTGCTTAGATATAGAAAGAGGAGCGGTCCAAGCTAGGAATACTCATAGAATAACACACAAGGTATAAATCTGGCCAGTTGGACAGGAATCTGGAAGGGGCAAGTTTGGAAAAACAAGGACAAAAACACGAAGCACACAGTGAAGAGGATGTGAATGGACCATGAAGACACACAGTGAGGGTTGCAAAGGCTTGGCCACTTTCTTAATTTAGCAACAATTATAAATGGCCAAGCCCAGTGCCATTTATATCAAAGAATATAGAAGTGAATTTGGAGAGAAAAGGACTAATTGGGGATGTTTTAGAGTACAGCATATAGGACTTGCTAGCACCCAACACCTGCATGAGCACCCAGCACAGTACAAGTATTCAGTGAGTGAAATGACTGACTCCTAAGTTCTGACTCTTGCTCTCGGACGGACTGTGGTACCATCTGTTGGACTAGGGAAGATAGAAGGGGAAAGTGCTTTAACGAGGTAAAAGAGAAATCAAATTAGTTTCCTACATGCTGAAGCCCTCTTTCTTCAGGTTTTCTATGGCATCTCAAGAGCTTCCTGGACAAGTAGGTATAAACTAAAATAGGAGAAATATACTCTCAACCAATGCGAGGGCTGAGGCAGAGCTGGGGGCTAAATGCCTCAGCCTCCAGCCCCCAGTGGAATGATGCTGGGGCACGGTTCACACCTTCTTGGAGAATCCCCAAAGGATGAGCCCCGTTTGAACATGAAAAGGGAGCCAAACCACGGCCATGACAGGCTGTGTTTAGGGCAAGAAAGATTTCAGGCCTAGGGTTCTATTTCCTGGAGCTCAGACAGCCAATTCCAGGAAGGCCACTAGAACAGAAAGCTTACCACATGAGTCAAGATTAGGACTGGCCTTTGGCAAACAACCGATCGGGAGCTGACAAGCCAATGCCTAACATTCCAAACCATCTATGTCAATATGTTAAGACCTGAGTACCCTAAGCCAATGGAAACATGCCAAACCATGTATGTTGAAAGACACCAACTGTGTACTTTGCTTTGTTCAAATTTCCCACTCTACTGTGGGGCTCATAAAAATCCCACTGAATCGAGACTGGGGGCTCTCAGCCAGTACCTGCTGCATCAGAGAACGCTGAAGCTTGCAATAAAGGCCCTCTCGCTTTTGCATTGGAGACGGCTCCCTGGTGGTCTTTGGAGATTCACGATCTGGGCACAACAAACATAATGTGTTCTTCACTGGCTTTCTTCACTATCCAACTTCACTTTCATGCATCTCCTCGTTCTTGCTTCCTGGAATCCCCTTCCACGTAAATGGCTGCCAGAGACATTAGTTTCAGAGGATGTACAAACTAAGACAGATGACAGTAGCAGTCATGGCAGACCTTGCTCCACCGCTCCTATTTATCTAAAATATCCTCCCTTTTCTGTCCATCAAAATTTTTCATACTCTAAAATCCAGTACAAAGCTCATCTCCTAGAAAACACTTTCTCTGATCACATCACTCAAAAGGATCATCCTTTTTCTGCTGTTTTCTCTAGAAATGTTATCTGTTAAGCATTTTGGAATTAATTTTTCACTCGTGCCATCCTGGGCTCAGGACCCTTTCCTTAGTCTTACCATGCGCATCTCTAGTTCTCAAACCAAATATATCCCTCTCTTTTCTGAATTTATTTCCTCTGGGACTGGCATGAGTAGATATTTTTATTTCTTTGGACTAAGGGTTTGGAGATTTGGTTTGCATGTGGAGGAAGGAGACCATTTGGGCATATACTTTATGTAAAATGGTAACACAGACAGCTTATATTTGAAATCTTCTTAGTCAAATGCTACAAATAATAACACAATATATAGCTTTGCCAGTTTTTGTCCCATTTGTATATCCCCAAGGGTAAGAAGTCTTGGTCAAGGGAATCAGAGCCAGCCATACTAGGCAGGGTCCAGAGCTGGTCTGTTTTTGATAAGGCTGTCCTCTGCCCACCCTGTACTTTGACCCCTTGTTCCAGTGGGAAGGAGTTCCATAAATATCCTGTCCATATTGGGGGCCCCTTGAATGCTGAAGCCACTTCCCAGCCTGGTTCCAGTTGGCCTGAGCCGCTTGCCACTGGGATCTGAATGACCACACCACTTTGCACCGTGGTTCCTGGAAGGACTAAATGAAGTCATGAGTATAAAGTGCTCCTGCATGGTAGGTATTTAGTACCAAGCCTCAGTACTAAGCCCTGAACTCTGAGCCATGGGTTGAGGATGCTACCCTGTGGGGTTTCTGTTCCCTGGGGCACAGGTGCACACGCAGGTCTATAGCTAAATGTGATTCCATGCTTAGGTATGAACCTGTGTGGTCAAAATTCACATGTTCACGTTCCTGGGAGTACATATGTATACTATAAGGGTGTGCACCTGTGTGTGGTGTGTGGCAGAGAGAACAAGGAATGTAAGTGCACATCATTTAGTACTGGGGTGTTCCTGAAGTGAGCTCTGAGTTACCAGCAATTGTTGGGGTGACTGCAGGCAGAGTATGAGTTTGTGTCAAGGGTGTGAACAGGTAAGAGTGAGGATGTGCATCTGTGGGTACGAGCAGCTGGGCAGGAGGTGGGTAGCAGCCTTGCCTATCCTAACCTGACATTCAGAGTCTGTTTCTCTCCCTCCCAACTCAGGCCAGCAAGCCAGATGCCTGGGCCCATTGGGTGGGCCACTGCTGCCTAAGGGATGAGCAGAATGCTGGTGGGGACACAGGAGCACATCAGCAAGGCTGCGTTTCTTCCCTGCCTGCTACACTTCTTGGTGGCTGTCAGCCTATATTTTGATATCTATGCCCAGCACCTATCCTTTTTCAGCCACTTCAGTGTCCATGGCCCTGCCTGTGTTTTCCACCCAGCAGCCAGCAGCAGCACCAACTGCTCTCCTACAAGTACCATGGACCCCAGAGCTGACACCATCCTGCCTGCAGTGGACCAACTACTGAGCAAATTCACCTGACCCTTGCTCCAAGAGCAGGAGGGAGAATCCAGGTGTGCTCCTGGCCAGCTGCAATACACAGCCTGACTGTACCCTGGCCCAGACAGTGGCAGTCACCATTCCCTCTAGACACCAGAAGCATCAACTGGGCTACTGACTCTACTATCTTCACCTATCTTGAGGTGGCAGTGGCTGCACTATGGCATCTGTGTCATCAACCAGCCTGGTGAGGACACCTTCAACTAGGCCCAGCTGCCCAACATGGATGGGTTTCCTAGAAGTTTTGAGAAAGATGCACCTATGACTGCTTCATCTTCATTGATGTGGACCTGGTCCCCATGGGTGACCTCAATCTATACCTCTGCAGCTACCAGCCCCACCACTTCACCATTGCCATGGACAAGTTTGGCTTCCACCTGCCCCAAGATGGCTGCTTTGGAGGTGGGTCAAGCCTGAGCGAGGCCCACTTTCTGAGAATCAGTAGCTTCCCCAGTGCTCACTGGGGCTGAGGTGGTGAGGATGATGATAACTTCAACTGGGTCTCCCTGACTGGGTTGAAAAATCTCAGTCCAGATATTGGAATAGGCTACTGTCACGATCACATGACCAGGACAAGCCTGAGCCCTCAGAGGTTCACCAAGATTTTGGAACAAGAAGCTGACCATAATGCGGAACAGCACTGGGTCAGTGTGGCACCAGGTGTTAAAGGTGTCTCAGCAGCTGCTCTTCACCTACATCAGAGAAGACATTGGATGGCCCTTCAGGGCTGATACTCATAAGAAACGGCTCCTGATGCCAATAATTGCCTGACAGAAAAATGACCTACAGCCTGGCTGGCAGCTGCTCTGTGAGGGACACCCCCCCCCAGGGCTGAGATGGGCTGTTTTCTGAGGGTCTTCAGTAGACCTGCCAATTTTACCTAGAGGTTTCATAACTCACTTTAAGGCACTTCTGGCCTGGACAAGCCCCTCAAGTATGGTCCTCACTGTGGTCAGCCCTTCTTCTTATCCTGTTCCCCCAGCCTATCCCCCCTCACTATCAAGGTCAGGCCAACCCCTGTACTTCCTCACAGAGTGGCCTGGGATAGGTCACTCCATCTTTCTGTGCCTCAGTTTCCCCTTGAGTTCCCTAGGGCCTGGAAGGGTGGGAGATATGACTAGAGAGCAGAGACAGTTTTCAGACCTGGGGATCCCCCATGCTGTCAAAGGAGGGGAAACCTTTTTTCATTCAATATTTTTGGGGGCAAACTTTGGTGCATTTGCTGCTAAGGAATAGTCCCAAGAGGGAACCAGAGAAGGTGCTGTGTTGCTGCCTGGGGTCTTGGGGTTGACCTTTCCATGGGCAGGGGTCGGGGAGAAAGGAGCCCGAATCCATCTGGCCCCTGGCTCCCTGACTGGGAGAGGTGGCAGAAGCCCTAGGGCTGGCCCATGTTTGTACATTGCACAGAAACTTGTGTGGCTGCTTTACTCAAAACATGAACGAAGGAAAGAAAGAAAGAAGGAAGGAAGGAAGAAAGAAAGAAAGAAAAAGAAAGGAAGGAAGGAAGGAAGGAAGAAGGAAGGAAGAAAGAAAGAAAGAAAGAAAGAAAGAAAGAAAGAAAGAAAGAAAGAAAAAGAAAGAGAGAGAGACAGACTTGGACAAAGCCTTCCTCTTCCCCCGTGAATCCCTAAAGGATGTACACAAACCCAGAATAGACAGCTCTGGCTACTTGGACTGCTTACCTGTAGCCTTAACCTCCAACCCTAAATTTCATGATATATCACTTCCTGTGAAGCATCGTAAGACAGGAGACTGAAAAGGTGAGCCCTAAAACATACATATAAAAGAAGGAGAAAGAAAGAGCTTGGATGAAGGGATCTTGTCATGTGGGAGGGGGTGCTTTCCCCAGCCTGCGGGCAGGGCTTATCCCAGGTCTATCCACTTACTACCAAAACAGAGAGAATAGGGAGGACACCCACACGAACACACCCATAGGATCTCAAAGGCAGTACACACCGACAGCAGTTCTCAAGCAACTTGACCCAATCCTAGTTCTTGACTCTCACTGTCCAGATTAACAATCCCTCTAATTGGGAAAAATTGCTGTAGACGTGAAAATGAAGAGCAGACAGCTCAAGCATCTGTCTCTCGTAGAGGACCACACATCTCATATGCTGTGGTCATTGTTCCTATTAATACAATCCAACCTCACATCCCCTCATTTTATTTTAGGCTCAAAAGATTAATCTCCATAGGTTTTCTTCTCTTCCCAAGCACGTTATAAAATTCTAAAGTGAGAAAACTATCATCTGTTTCCTTTGTACTCTCCATAGTACTGGATATAGGAAAGAAAGAAAATTCTGTGGACAATAATAATTAGAGCAGTTATATTTATTGATGACTTTCCGTTTTCTTGGTACCATTTTAAGTGCTTTACGTAATTAGCTAATTTAATCCTCACTATAGTCCTCTAGAGTATATGCTATCAAGATTCCCATTTTAAAGATGAGGGAATTGAGACTCAGGTCAAGAAACTTTCCTAAACTCTTAGAGACAGAAAGTAGCAGAGACAAGATTTGAACACTCATCTTGTACTGTGTGGGAAAATGTGGAATATTACAGAAAAAAGAGATGACAGGGAGGGTAATCTGCAACATGGGGAATATATTAGTCAAGGTTCAACCAGAGGGACAAAACCAATAAAAGATGCATACACAAGTTTTAAAAGATTTTTGTAAAATAAGAAATTGGCATGCAATTCTAGAGGCTGGCTCAGCAGGTCTGAGGGTTGTAGGCCAGGTAGGCAGGAAAGGAAAATTGAAGGAAAAGAAAATGATTATAGGCCCAGAAGCTCAGAGAAGCCCTGAGCCTTTAAAAGGAGTTCCAACAGATAAAGTCAGGTCAACCTTGGATAATCTCCAGTGCTAGTAACTTAAATTCAGTTGTTTAGGACTTTAATCACAAACATACCATCTCTTTACACTAGCACCTAGATCAGTGTTTATATAAGAAGGAGTGTGTGCATAAATTATGATATTGACATATCACTGTCCTTCAACTTTCCACCTCTCCAAAAATTATCTTTTGTATCCAGGCTTAACCAAAAATTGGCTAGAAAGGGAATTTTAAAGAGTACTGTTCAGCCTAGCCAGTTGACACATCACAAAGCCACCACAGCCTTCAAGGAGATTCCATAAGGCATGGTGTAGGGGTTAGATGGGGTGACAGCCAAGGCAATACCAAGGGAAGAACACGGAAGCGAATAAATATTCATGGCTTCTTTTAGAAAGGTAACTGAGCTAGGAGTGAAATCCTAAACCCCATCAGGACTCCAGTGCAAGACATCAATGCCAAATGCTGTGTTTACGGGAAGAGGAAGAGATCTGTTGGGGCAGTGAAGGAGTTACAGGATTGGGAGCATGCAAAGCCATCAAAGCCAAAGAATAGAAGGTGATGGGGTAAGCTCCACGGACTAGAACAAAACAGACTAAGAGCTCAGTACTTCCAACATGTCTTACACGAATAACTGAATGGGTCATGCACAGTGGGGAACACCTGTAAACCCAGTGGCTGGGGAGGTAGAGGCAGAAGGATCACAAGTTCAAAGCCAGCCTCAGCAACTTAGGAAGATCCTGAGAAACTTAGAGAGACCTTATCTCAATCAATCAATCAATAAATAAATAAACAAATAGGGCTGGGGATATGGTTCAGTGGTTAAGTGCCCCTGGGTTCAATCCTCAGTACTGAAAATAAATAAATAACCGAATGGCTTACACACTGTTGATGGTCATTATTCAAAACAGTTATGTTCTGTAAAGTCATCACAAACACTGAATTAACAAGTTTTGAGACAATGTTCCTAGGGGAAATTCAGGGTCAGGTCCCCCGTGAACCTCTGGTCATATTTTCTTTTCTTTTTTTTTTTTAACCACTCAGGGCATGACAGTACTATGTTGTGTTTATGTTTAAAGGCATCTTATTCTGTACGTGTTGCTGATTCCTTAGACTGGACTCTTGGCCAATAGCACTATTACTCATACCTGAACAAAAAATCATCCGACACAAGTATTTTCTTTATAAGGCTTATGCTAGCCTTGTGCTTACGAGCTTTAAGAAGCACTTCAGCACTAAATTTGAGGGTTAAATAGCAAATATACAAAAAAAAAGTAGAAAAAAAGAAAGAAATACAAAAGACAGACCACTAAATAGACCACAAAAGGGACAGATATTTGCAGTATGATAGCTGAAATAAGAAGGCAGAGGAACACCCTGTTGAACCTCAGCTGGGTATATATACGTCAGGTGACTCAGATTTTCCACTCTTCTGTCCATGTCCATGAATGACTGTGAAAACACCCCAAGGATTAATCTTACATCATGAAACTTTTAGAGAGTATGTAAATTTGCAAATGTAGAATCTAAAAATAATGAGAATCAACTGTATGTATTAAAATTTACCCTAGGATTAATGAAAATGGTTAGAGAATCCCAACACTTGACACTGTTTATGACAGTGTCATAAACATTCTAGACAGATTTATGTCTAGTTCTTCAGCGTGCCAAGCAGTAAGATCAAGCAAGCAATCCATTACCTGTGCCTTTCAGGACTCAGGGCATCCCGACATTGAAACTCCTCAGCTTAAAGTCTGCTTACCTAGAATATTTGTGTTTTCCATTTAACCACAGAGGCTACTCGGCTTTGGAGTTCAGTACTGTGGTTCACTGCTTCTTATGTTTTCCTGCCTATGGTTTCTCCACTGTGGCTGGACATACAACAAGTGCTTGGTTGTCCTGCTTTCATTGATTCTTACTCCAAGTGCAATAAAAAGACAACTTCTGCTGAATCTGCCCTTGTGCAGGGACAGGAAACCGGTGGAAAATGCTCTCAGGCTGGCAGGTCTCCTCTAAATGTCTCAGCTGTAAGTTCAAGTCCTAGCCAACAATTCCAATTTCTCTAATCCAGCCCTGTTGCCCTCTCCCAGACAACTATTTCATACTTTACCTCTCTCCCAAGATGTCAGATCTCTGTTCAGCCTGTTAGAATTGTTAAGACTGCTTGCTTGTGACTGGAGATCATTCTGATAGGAACTGGTCAGAACTAGAACACCATGTTCCTTATCCTTGATCTCTGTTGTTGAATCTATTTCCTCTGTGACTGAAAAAAGAGAATTAATCAGAACAGAATTTCTCTACATTCCCAACATGACACCTACCGATATTCTGCATCTGGACTGCTATCCCTGCTCTCCCTTCCTTGAAAATGAGTGAGCTGTCTTTTTGCATTTCTTTCTGAAATCACCTCCTCCCTGCGCATAGAACTCCATCCCTTCTCACCTATTAAGGACATCAATAGGCGAGATCCTTGCTTATTCCACCATCATCAGATCTTCTCTCTTTACTGGATCATTCCCTCCAAATACTTTTATTTCTCACAAGTTAAAAACAAAATGAAAACAATCATTTGATTCTATTTCCCTCCAGTTGTCACTCATTCCCCCCTTTTATAAAGTCTTTGAGAGTCGCGTTTGTTATCCCGTAATTCCTTTAATCACTACTTGCTTACACTCTAGAGAAGTTTTTATCTCAACCACTCAACCAGAACATCTCCTACTAAGAACAACAACATTCAGGGGCTGGAGCTGTTGCCCAGTGGTTACAGCACTTGCCTGGCATGCGCGAGGACCCGGGTTCAAACCCCAGCACCATGTATACAACTAAGTGTTGGAGCAACAACAACCACATGAAAAACTAAATAAAATTGATTCTCTCTCTTAAAAAAAAGAAAGAAAGAAAGAGAAAAGAAAAATAACATTCAGTGGTCAGTCCTCAGTTCTCTTCTTATCTGGGTCCCTTGACAATACTAATGCTTTCCTCTGGACACTACTCCTCATGTGGCCTCTGGCTCATCCCTCTCCTGGTCTGCTGTTCTAGTTCTTTTTTCCTCTTAGCGTCCCTGATCTCTAGAGTGTCTTATATCTTAGTCTTTGTCTTTCTCCTTTGTACATCCACTCTCTATCTTCTTCAGGAAGACAAGACTCCCAAATTTGGATCTACAGCCTGAATCTCTCCCCTCAGTTCCAGAACCATACATCCAGATGCCCTACGTGTCATTTTCACTTACTTTGTAATGACATGTTATGGTCCAAATGCGATTTGCCCCACAAACCTGCTCTTCTTTTCTATCTCAACGAGTTCATCCATTAGCAAATCCCGTCCCCATCCCTTCAGAAGTAATAGCATGTGCCCGCCACTCCCCAGCTCTACTGTGTTGTCTGCAGTCGCCCATGGGTCCCTTTCTCCCTTAGTTCTTTGAACAGACTCCACACAGGTCTCATTGCCTCTGTCCTTCGCTCCAGCTCTGTACTCAATGTACCCAGGGCCAATATCATCAGTGGATGACCCATGTTGTCACACAGGGCCCATCACTTAGAAGGACCCAATGTTCACTTTAAATGTTCCCTTCTTGCCATCTTGAAATTCTTAATAATTTCTGAACAAAGAGTCTCACATTTTCATTTTGCACCGGGTTTGCCAGTCATGAATATGCCCAACCAAGCCTTTAAAATCATAATCCAGATCATATCACTTCTCTGCAAAGGTTTTCAATCTCACTTTGAATAAAATGCAGAAGCCCTGAAATGTGTTCTAGGGACCATGTGACACCCCTCTCCACCCCTCACCTCTCTGATCTCATCAATCTGGCTTACACACTCCTTGATGTTTCCCAAATGTATTAATTCTTCCAACTGTAGGGCTCTTGCACGGCTCTTTCTGACTGCTGAACTCTGGCTTAAGCATTGAACGATTTACTCTCATGCTTTCTTCAAGCCACATCAAAAGTGGTGCCTTCTCTGATCACATCATATAAAATAGAAACCACATCCAGCCCTCCTGACACACCCTACCCACTTTATCCTGCTTTATTTTTTTCCTCTAGGCCTTATCACATTTGCTTAATTATTAATGTATAACCTTTCCATCAGGTGGGTGGCACACACTTGTAATCCTAGTGACTTGGGTGGCTAAAGCAAGAAGATGGCAAGTTCAAGGCCAGTCTTGGAAACTTAGCGAGACCTTGTCTCCAAGTAAAAAAAATAAAAAGGGGGTTGGGGATTTAGCTCAGGGGCAGAGCGCTTGCCTAGCACACACAAGGCCCAGAGTTCGATCCTCAGCCCTGTAAAACAAAACAACAACAAAAAAAAAAAAAAAAAAAAAAAAAAACGAAAAAATAAAAAGGACTGAGGATGCATCTCAGTGGTGGAGTTCTCCTGGGTTCAATCCCCAGTTTCTCTGCACAACAACAGCAGCAGCAACAACAAAAGTGTGTGCATCTTTCCACTCCACCACCATCGCCATCTCAAATTTAAGCTCCTCAATAAATATCAGGAATATTGCAAAGAAATACAAGTTCATTGCAATATTCTAATCACCTGGAACACTGGGTGCCCCTTGGTATTGATCCTGTGTGCTAAAGAATGAATGAATACACACATTGTATTGAGAGTCATTCTTGCTTCTATGCCTATATTTTGCGTGCACTTCAGGGAAGCTAACGGCAGGCAAAACAGATGGCCTTCCTCAAAAATCTTGACATGATGTCAGAGAATACCCAAAAAGCACAGTGACTCTACTCTCGTCTAGCTGAAGTCATAGCATTCGTTTGATAATTCGTTTCTAGTTCTTTGAGAGCCTCTGTAGTGCTGCTTCATGGAAACCTTTAACTCCTCCACTGAAATTTAGCATTTTTACATATGGAAATCTGCTTTCCCCAATTCTAAGTGTTTTCTTGTAGATTGAGAATTCTCCCTTTCTATCCAACAGAGAAAACTACCTTGGGCCAGAAAGAATTGTTCCACCAATACAGAATGCTTAACCTGTGTTAAGACCCCAGGACTCTCCTAATCAGATCCATAGACGGAGCATAGTTCCAGACTTTCAGAGGAAAGGCAGAGATGTTTTTGGGGCACACACTCGTCCAGTTTAGTTTAAATTACCAGTGGTGGATGACACTGGTACTCTGCTTCATGCTCCTTTATCTGCTTGTGGACCCATGCACCAGTTGCTGCTAGTATTGACTGAGGCCCCATTTTGAGAATTCCTCTCAGCCAATCCTACCCCAGGAGGCTCCCGCTCTGCTCCTTCCCCCAAACACATGTGCAATTGGGTAACTGAATCAGCATAAAGACCAGGGCTTCACTTCTCGGGTCAAGGGATGGAAATTAAATTTGTGCCACAGAGCTCCCCAGTGAAATGAGACAGAAGCCAGTACCTTGAGTCCACAGCCACACCTTGACTTTCTCTCACGTTATTATTCTACCCTAATTCCCAAGAGTCACTCTGAGTCTTCAGGGACCAAATCTAAGGCACAACTCAGAGATAACCTAAGTATTTCTTATAGCCTTCCCCACCCTCCACACACACTCAAGTAGTTCCCATGGCCTCCCAGATAAAGCCAAGGCCTCTCTTGTGGACATCAAGCCTTTGCATGGTCTGATCACTGTCTGCCTATGATGGTGATTCATTTTTCACTATCATACACCATATCAATCTATTGGTGGAAGACTTCTTTTGCTTTTTCCCAGACTTTGCACAAATTCCTTGCCTGGAAAGGCCACCTCTGTCTCACCCAAATGATGAATGGCCTGCTCCTTATTTAAGTCTCAAATATCACTTCCTCTGTAAAGCCTCTGCAGATTCCTATAGGCTCAGTGGGTGCCACTCCTCAAGCTCCTGAATGTACTGTGTGAATGACAACGATGATTTGCTTCTCTGACTTGTGTATGTCACTGAACTTCTTAAAGGCAAATACCAATATTATTTCTTGACAAAAATTTATTTATTATTTATGGAGTACAGTGTCATAATTCAATACATGTATTTAAAATGTCAAATTAGAGTAGCATTTCTATCTCCTTAAACATTTATCATTTATTTGGATTGGAAAACTTGAAATTCCTCTCTTCCAATTCTTTATAAAATATATAATAAATGGTTTTGAACTCTAGTCACCCCATCATGCCATAGAACATTGGAACTCATTCCTCCTGTGCAACTGTCATCCAGACTCCCTCTAATCCCCAGCCCCGTAACCCTCCTACTCTAGTAACCACGATTCTATTTTTGGCTTCTATGAAACAAACTTTTTCAGATTCCACATCCGAGAGAGAACATGCAGTGTTTGTCTTCTGAGCCCGACTTATCCTACTTAACATAATGTCCTCCAGTTTCACCCATGCTGCTACAAATGACATGATTTCATCCTTTTTAATGGCTTAATAATAATCTGTTGTGTACATAAATCATGTTTTCTTATCCATTAATCCATGGACAGATTCCTCAGTTGATTTTGTATCCTGGCTATTTTAAACAGTGCTGAAATAAACATAAGAGTATAACTAAATATTTGATGACCTGATTTCATCTCCTTTGGGTATAAACCCAATAGCTGAATTGCTGGATCATATGGGTGTTTTATTTCTAGTTTTTTATTTTTGTTTGTTTGTTTGTAGAGAGAAGGACAGTGAGAGAGAGTGAGAGAGAATCAATTTTTATTGAGTTTTTCACATGGCTTTTGTTGTTCTAACATTTAGTTGTGTATATGAGTGCTGGGGTTTGAACCTGTGTACATGCGCATGCCGGGCAAATGCTGCAACCGCTGAGACACTGCTCCAGCACTCCTTATTTCCAGTTTTTGAGGAAACTCCACAACAGCTGTACCAATTTACATTCCTTCCAACAGCATATGAGAGTTCCCCTTTATCCACATCCTAACCAGTATTTTTACTTTTCCCTTTTTAATAATAGCTGTTCTTATTGGAGCAAGGTAATACCACATTGTGATTTTAATTGTATTTCCCCGATGATTAATGTTAAGCATTTTTCATACATTTATTGACCATTTTTATATCTTCTTTCAAGAAATGTCTGTTTAGATTATTTTTTAAATTGGATTAATTGATTTTTATCTGATGGGTTTGGGGGGAGGTTTTTTGCTTGCTGTTTGTTTTTAGTTCATTGTATTTTCTGGATACTAATCCCTTGTGGGATCAGTACTTTGCAAATATGTTCACCTGTTCTGCAGGTTGTCTTCATGCTGCTGACTTTTTCCTTTGCTGTGCAAAAGCTTTTCAATTTGATATAATTCCATCTGTCTACTTCTCCCTTTGCTATCTGTGCCTTTGAGGTATTATGCGTGCACGCGCGCGTGCGCACACACACGCGCACACACAGGGATTATTGCCTATACTGGTGTCTTGAAATGGTTCTCTTTTTTTCTTCTAGCAGTTTCAAGTTTTATTTCATTTTATTTTATTTATTTATTTATTTATTTTGAAAGAGAGAGGGACAGTGAGAGAGACAGAGAAATAGAGAAACAACTTTATTGAGTTTTTCACATGGCCTTGGTTGCTCCAATACTTAGTTGTGTACGTGGTGCTGGGGTTTGAACTTGGGTCCTCGTGCTTGCCAGGCAAGTGCAGAAACCGCTGAGCCACCGCTCCAGCCCCTGAAGTTTTATTTTATATTTAGGTCTTTGATCACTTTTGAATTTATTTTTGTATATAGTAAAAGATAGGGGGTGCTGGAGCAGCGGCTCAGCAGTTAGAGTACTTGCCTGGCATGAGTGAAGACCCATTCAAACCCCAGCACCACATACACAACTAAGTGTCAGAGAAACAAAAACCAGATGAAAGAATAAGTGAAATTGTTTCTCTTTTTCTCCCCCTCTTTCTTTAAAAAAATAAAAAGGGTCTAGTTGCATTTTTTATATGTATATACAGTTTTCCTGGCATCATTTATTGAAGAGACTGTCCCTTCTACAACATTTATTTTTTGATCCACTGTCTAAGATTGGTTGGCTATCGATATATAGATCTATTCCTGGGTGCTCTGTTCTGTTACATTTGTCTACATGTTAGTTTTTATGCCAGGGCCATGCTGTTTTAGGAATCACAGCTTTGTGATACGTTTTGAGGTCTGAGTGTGATGCCTCTAGTTTTTTGTTTTTTCTTTTTAAGTTTCCTTTGGTTATTCAGAATCTTTTGTTTCCATATAAATTTTAGGACTTTATTTTTCTATTTCCATGAAGAAACCATTGGTATTAAAGGTAACTGTTTTAAAAAAATAGTTCTTGGTGCTATCTGTAATGGAGCAACACACACTTGTAGGATACACAAAGTCAGTGAGTTTTGGACTTTAATTTAAGGGCTTCATTACTTCTGACAATGATTTACAACTTGAGAAAACACTGGAAGAATGTACATTCAATATGTTAATAGAGTTACTGGTGGGGTTTTTGTCATTGTATGTTTTAGAGGCTTTTTAAAATTTCTGTGAGCAAACTTTAAATGTAATATGCAAACACAATGAGGATTCCAATATTAACAGCAAAACACCTTATTCTCTCATAAGCAATAAATAATGTTTGTAGAAAAGAAAAGATGAGAAATGCTTTTGGACAATTAGAGTTTAAACAAAAATTGTTGAACAGAATTTTTTCCCTGCTGTCTAGTTTTTGTACAATGGACACATGTTGCTGTTGTCCTAAGAAGCATGCATATTAAGCTTCAAATTAATTTAGAAAGATTTCTTAAACAATCTAAGAAAATAAATGTGCTTGGCACACCCATGTCCATTTTTACAATAGCTCTGAATAGCCCAGCCAAAGAAACATGGCCTGAATCAGACACAAGTAACTTGCTGTTCCAGATGGTGACTACTTGTTACCAGTTTCTGTAAGAGACAATGGCCTTTGAATGGTGCTAGGATTTTTCGTTGGTTTATTGCATTTCTAACATTTTAAGGTCAAATTACTTTGATCTGAGTCCATCTCACAATATTCACAATGAGTGAAAAATAAGTGGAGGTGGTTTGAGAAAAATCACCAAGCATTCCAAGTACACGATCTCTCAAAAAAAAAATCACCAAAATAAATGACGTGAAATATAAATGCAATCCTGAATTCCTAACATAGAGCAATTTTTGACTTTTTTCTTTGCAGAGGAAAACAATAAAAATTACAATACTTAAAATGGGATATTATTTTACTTATTAATATGTTTTTGTTATAAACATATTAATTGTACAAATTAAAGGATTTCAATGTCATAAATTGATCATTCCTACCTTACCTTGTGCCCTACCTTCAGGTTATCCTTTTTCTTATTCTTTTATTTATTTATTTTTGAGTTTCCACATATTAGAGAAAACATACAATACTTGTCTTTCTGTGTCTGGCTCATGTTCTTTAACACGATCTTCTCCATTTCCACCCATTTTCCTGCAAATGACAGAATTTCATTCTTCTCTGTGGCTGATAATGCACCATTGTGTACATACGCCACGTTTTCTTCATTCATTCATCTGTTTACAGGAACCTAGGCTGATTTCATACCTTAGCTGTTGAGACTAGTACCACAATAAACAAGGGTGCACAGGTATCTCTTTTGTATACTGACTTCATTTCCTTTGAATGCAGACGCAGGATAGGTGCACCTGGTGAGGATGGTAGATCTATTTTTAGGTTTTGCGGACCCTCCATATTGAAAAGGGGGGAAAGAGAGTAAAATAAAAAGTTTTAAAATAATAAAAACAAAATTTAAAAAGGAAAAACAAGATATCAGAAGGGAAAAGTGAAAGGGGGAAGAGACAAAAAAAGAAAGAAAAAGAGGAAACGATTAAATTAAAGAAAGGAGAAATGAGAAAAGGAGAGATGTTAAAAACAACTGAAAATAGGACAAATAGAAAAATTAAACATTGAAAAGAGGAGAAAAGAGAAAAACAAGCAACAACAAAATATACCAATACAAAATAAAAATTTCCTCACTGCCAGGATGCTGAGCAGGCAAGAATGGACATCTGCTACCTGTGGTGGTCAAATCTCCCTTGGACATTGTAAAGGCTGGGGTCATTCACTCCATCTTCTTTCCTCTGTGGTGCTTGGAGGTGACGGCAGGAGTGACTTGTAGCTGGAGTCAGCTGGAATACCTCCCAGCTGCTTTGCACACTAAAACAAGCTAGGGTGGGAACAGAAGTCCCCAAGCATTCTCTCCAGGGACATTTGGGCCTCAAGTGCCAAGAACCACTAGACGCCAATGCCCAACATGTCACAGAGCTAGGGCAGAATGCTGAACTCCCCAAATACACTTTCCAGAGGGTTTTATGCTTCACACAAGGAGGGAGAGGTAACACTGGCTCTCCTGTGCCACCCCCCAATTCCCCCAAGGGTAATAGAGGCTATGGAGTGTCGAAGGGCTTGGGTGGGGGGATGGTGACGGGTTCCACACAGTCCTCCAAATGCATTTGGTGTTCCCAGCTCCAAGTGCTTATTGCCCCAAGCTCCAGCAGCTGGCCTGCCAAACCACAGACTCCAAAGGGAAGCACCTTCAGTTGCCCCCCGTGCCACAGTCCAGTCTCCCACCACAGAGAATTCAGAGAGCTTGCCTCCATATGTCCCCCTCTCCCCAGCCATATGACTTTCAGGGCTACAGATTGCTAAGCCAATGCTCTGATGTTAACATGGAGTCCCCAGAGACAGGAAGCTATAGGGACCTTTGACTTGCAGAGCCTAAGCACAGACAATTCTCCTGTTATAGCACAAGGAGAATTGACTGGGAAATGCAGAAAACTTCTCCAGCTCACCCTGCGGACCCCAGGTCTATTGATTAGTGGTGTATATTTCTGCAGAGTACCAAATCCTGGGGCAGTGTTGTTCACTGGGACTCTCCTCATCCTCCTCTACCCCTACTGAAGGGACACTCCCCTGGGCATTTCCATACAATTATGCTGGCCTGCTCTATTTCACCTCGGTTTCATTCTCCGTAGCCTTTGGGTTTCTCTAAGTCTCTGTCCACTGTTGAACTCTGGCATTCTTCTGCTGTCACCCACCTCAATAGGAAGCTGCTCTCCAGTTGTTTTGATTCTATCTCATGGGGAAGTAAACAAGCCTTGGATGCCTCTAATCTGCCATCTTGAATCCTCTGAGATTTAATTTTAGATTTATATGTTCTATATTGATGCATCTTTTGTCTAAATATTAACTTGTCTAAAAACCTTCACCTTGTCCTCTCTTTATTATTTATAAGAGAAAGAGAGAATCATTTTATTTATTCATTCATCTGGCCTTTGTTTCTCAGACACTTAGCAATGTATGTGGTGCTGGGGTTTGAACCTGGGTCCTCCTGCATGTCAGGCAATTGCTTGAGCTGCTGAGCCACCACTCAAGCCCCTCCTCTCTATATTATTTAAAAAGGCCAAGGGTGTAGTTTAGTGGTAAAGTACATGTCTAGCATATACAAAGCCCTGCATTTGATACCCAGTACCAGAAAAAAAATCCATAAAATATTATTGAATTCTCAGCTCACCAGTTATAGGACACTTTGACAAAAATACTATATTTCAGAAATGCTTAAATTTTTCCATCTTTTTATCTCCCTACTTAGATTTGTTGGTGTCTTTGGAGTTTTAAAAAAAAATTGTTTACTTTTAATAGAGAGGAAACTTCAAGAATGTTTTACAAACAATGTAATTTACTTTCTACTTTAGCACACAAAGTATATGGGGTATGTTCTTAACAGTCAGAGTAAAAAAAGAGAATTAAAAATATGCAATATTTTTAATATCTATTATGCACCAAGCTCTGTGGCTAGGCATGCTACGTTTGCTATCTTATTTTAAAACCTCACAAAAATCCTTCCAGATATAACAATTATTTTCAATATAAACAGGAGGAAACTATACTCATAATGGTTTAAATTCTCTAAGAGATCCAAATTAAAAAACCCAGATGGAAACCCATCTTCTTCCACTTAAATTTTTTTTAACACTGTAATTGCTCCTCAATTAGAGGTATGTAGAAAAGAGAGTGGAGGAGGTTTTTATTATCCAAATTTCTCTTTGCCATTTTTATATATTAATCACTCCAACTGTTGGCCATAAAAAAGTTAGCTTTGGGGGGAGGATTCAAGAGTACTGATGGATATTCTTCATGACAGTTCATGTGTTTTAACAGTACAATGTGGATGGCAAGATCACTAGAAGAGAGTGGGCTTGTTTAGGTGACTCAAGGAGAGTAGCGCTTCCCGAAGCCTGCCGCACATGCCACTCCTGGTCAGTGAGATGGGCTAGGTTAAGATTTCAACATTTTTCTAGCTATATATGTATATATATTTTTAAGAGACAGAGACAGTGAGAGAGAGAGGGAGAGAAAGAGGGAATCACTTTTATTTAGTTTTTCATGTGGCTTTCGTTGCTCTGAGAATTCATTGTGTACGTGGTGCTAGGGCTTGAACTCGTGTCCTCCCTCAAGCCAGGCAAGTACTACAACCGCTGAGCCACCGCTCCAGCCACCCTATCTATATAATTTTACCATTTTAGTAGCTCTATAGTTTTAACAGCTATCAGGAAACATGCCAGCAGAACAAACTTATAAATGCTGTTGCTTGTGATGAGGCTGAATAATGAGTGCCATACTCGTGTCCTTTCACAGGCAGATGGTTACTCCTCTTGGCACATCCACGAATGGGTCAAACCTTCGATAATTAAAACTTCTGCTATGGACACAAGGATGATGTGGGTGTGCAGATGGCTGGTATAGATCCTCAGATGTCCAATTCCCATTCTTATCCACATGTGTTTCTTAGCAACATAACAGTTCTTCACTTCTGAAAGTCAAATATATTAATATTTATTATTATGAATCATAGTCAGAGTTGGACTTTTTCTAAATTCAACTTATGATTAAGAGATCTAAAAGAAAAAAATTAATACACATGTATATGCTTATTTCTATCTATAACATAGGGGTAAACCAGAGGAGACACGAGAACAGGAAGTGGTTGAAGTGGGGAGATCCTGGACTAGGATCAGCCTAATTTACATTATCAATATCCATGCATGCATGAATATGTAACAATGATTCCCTCCAATATGTAAGACTATGTCAAATGAATAAAATAATAATAATAAAGAGGTCTAAAACAGTTTTAGACATAAGAGACTTATAGGCAAAATATGAGGACTAGCAGTAATACTAATAAAACCTAACTTAATCACCTATTAGTGTTATAAAATGCCAGCTTCAACAATAAAAACACTACACAAATATGATGAAAATAGTCTGACCTTTAGAATTTCACTGCCAGCTGAGAGTGAACCTATTTCATCATGGGTTGTGTTTCCAAATGCTGATGTCCTTTGTCACACACAAAGAACATTATAAGAAACACCAAAATTTCTGAGGCAAAATAGTAGGACATTCAAGCTTCGTAAAAACGGACATGCTGTGTGATACTTATAAGCATATAAAAGCTGGAGAGGCCTTCTTTATGATGTTATGAAATAATTAGTGAAATACATGTAATCCTACGAGCAAATAAATGCAAAGCAACGATTGGGGACAAAGCGAGCAAAACAATTAACAAGTTAACCTCTGTCAAACAACAGAGTTTGTTCTAAAGTTGCAGATATGAACAGAAAGTAAAGAAGTAATTATTCACAGTGTGACAAAGTGAAACTCTCTGAAGACTATTGACTCTATCAGTACCAATCAGTCAGAAAAATCTTCGGTGGTTGTCCGATATAATCTGAATAAAGTAGACTATCAAAACTTTTTCTCAGCCAAATTACACAGTAAGTAGTTTTTCTAAACTTTATTGATGCATCCAGGTAATCAATAACAATTACAAGAAGTGATACTAGTTTAAACAAAGAAGATGCCAAACACCTGATTAAGTCAAAACAAGGACTTCATCAATGCAGTCAAGCTATTGCATATGAACCCACAACTTGTTCAGAGAAAAACCCCTGGCCAATAGACACCCCAAAAGACTTAGAAAAAGTATTTAATTAAAATTTACAATCATGTGCACCAATTCATTACCAAAATTTCCTCAAACTTTGTGGAAAAAAATTAAAACAAGCAAAAAATCAAATTTTTGCCATATCTTATTTGTCAGATTCCCTGTTGTCCACAGAAGGGTTTACATATCTACTCAAGTTGAGATGTTTATAAATATTGCACGTTCAGTCCTACTGTGGTCTTACTGCAGTTTTCTTTTTTTAAAGAGAGAAGGACAGAAAGAGAGAGAGAGGGAGACAGAGAATCAAATTTTATTAAGTTCATCAAATGGCTTTTGTTGCTTTGACACTTAGTTGTGTATGTGGGTGCTGGGGTTTGAACCCATGTACTTGCGCATGCCGGGGCAAGAGTCAAAACCTCTAGGCCACTGCTACAGCCCCCTTACTGCAGTTTTAACCTTTCTTCCAGGATGATTTGAAATTTTACCAGCAAAATATAGCCAGATCACTTTTGAAAAGAACAAAGTTGGAAGACTCACATTGTCTTATTTCAGAACTTGCAACAAACCTTCAGCAATCTACACACTGTTGTATTGGCATAGAGGCCTTAGAGACCAATGAACAGGACTGATGATCTAGAAACAACATTTACCTTTATGTCTATTATTTTCTGACAAAGGTGCAAAGACATATCCACAGATCTGGGAAAACTGGATATCTATATTCAGAAATATGAACCCTTAATTGGCACCATTAACTAACCCCGTTAGCTGGTTCACACATAAATAACTCAAAATAGATCATAAACATTAATGGAAGAATTAAAACCATAAATTTCAGCCAGGAGTGATAGCACACACCTATAAATCCAGAAATTTAGGAGGCTGAGGCAAGAGGACCCCAAGTTCAAAGCCAGTCTCAGGGGGCTGGAGCAGTGGCTCAGCGGTTTCAGCACTTGCCTGGCAAGCGCAAGGACCCGGGTTCGAACCCCAGCACTACATACACAACTAAGTGTTGGAGCAACTAAGGCCATGTGAAAAACTAAATAAAGTTGTTTCTCTCTTTAA
>PVKS010029392.1:0-18705 GCA_004027875.1 Aplodontia rufa | reverse complement strand
GGAAGAAGAATACTAATAACCTTTTGCTATCATTTTACTGCATTTCTTTTTTGAGTTTTTCTGCATGCTATTATGTGCATATATTTTTTAGTACATCATGCACTTTATACAGTTTTTATCTTGATTTTTAAATGCATCTTCATTTGAAAATACTTTTACTATGGACTGAAGTGATGGCTCAGTGATTGGAGCACTTTCCTGGCATGTGCAAGGACCCAAGTTTGAACCCCAGCACCACATATATAACTAAGTGTCAGAGAAACAAAGGCCAGATGAAAAACTAAATAAAGTTGATTCTATCTCTTTCTCCATCTTTCCCTCTCTCTCTTTCTTTTATATATGTATTTACTATTTTATAGATATTGTTTCAGTAAGTTTATACATATTACCTATTCAAATATATGATAGCTTGATATATCAGTAGTCCCCTATTATGTTATATATAGAATCTAATTACATAAAATGACCATATATGTATATATATAAGATTATATATAAAATTAGGATATATATATTATATATATATAGTATATATATAGTATTTGCTACTATGAATTCAGCAAGGTTATATTGCTAGGTAACAAGAAAATTATATATACATGTACATGTATCCCAGTCCCCTCTCTCACTTTTACTTTAATGTTATTTTCTTTATCTCAGACTACATGCTAAAAGGTAAGCATCAATTCTAAAATCCCTGTACTAAAGGACATGATTCCAAGCCTATTTCTTACTTTCCTTCATAATAATTATAGAAAATAGCTCCTAGAGGAAGAAGAAGAGTCAGAGTAGATACTGAAATGCAAATGCAAATGAGAAGTAAAGCAATCTAGAGAGGGCAAAGTGTCCACCAATTGGGAAGGAAGAGAGAGACAGAGAGAGAGAGAGAGAGAGAGAACAAAGAACAAAACAAAACAAAACAGAAAACAAAAAACTAAAAAAAAATTTTCTTTTTTTTTTTTCAATCTGTTTCTGATTGTATTCTAGCTTCCGCAAATGAGAGAAAGCATTTGGCCCTTGCATCTCTGAGTTTGGGATATTTCACTCAGCATAATTTTATCTATCTCCATCCATTTGGCTGTAAGTGCTATGATACCATTTTCTCTAAAAATGGAGCAGAATTCCGTTGTATATATGTACCACAGCTTTTGAATCCACTCATCCAGTGAGGGGCATCTGCGTTGCTTCCATAGTTTAGCTATAGTAAATTGAGCTGCTACAAACATTGGTGAAGCTGTATCTCTTTAATATGCCAATTCTAGTTCTTTTGGGAAAATATGCAAGAGTTGAATAGCTGAGTCATAAGGTGGTTCCAGTCCTAATTTTTTGAGGAGTCTCCACACTGCTCTCCAGAGTGACTGTACAAGCTTGCAGTCCCATCAACAATGTAACAGTGTTCCTCTCCTCCCACAACCCCTCCAGCATCTGTCATTATTTGTATTCTTCATTTTTGCCACTCTGACAGGAGTGAGGTGAAATCTGAGTGAAGTTTTGATTTGCATTTCTCTGATTGCTAGTGATGTAGAGTATTTTCTCATATATTTATAGGCTTTTTGGGCTTCCTTGGTTGAGAAATTTCTATTTCTCTCCTTAGACCATTTATTGATTGGATTATTTGTGGTTTTGCTGTTCAGATTTTTGAATCCTTTGTATATTCTGTATATTAGCCCTCTGTCTGAGGTGTAACAGGCAAAGATTTTCTCCCATTCGGTAGATTATCTCTTGACACTCTTGACTAATTCTTTAGCTGTGCAGAAGCTTTTTAGTTTAATGGCATCCCACTCATTTATTCTTGGGTTTAATTCTTGTGCTATGGGAGTTTTGTTAAGGAAGGTGGTGACAACCCCTAAGTCATGTAGTATTGATCCTACATATTCTTCAAGCAATTATAAAGTTGCTGGTTTAACTTCCAGATCCTTGAACAATTTTGATTCTATTTTTGTGCAAAGTGAGAGATAAGGATCCAGTTTCAGTTGTCTGCACATGGTTTGTCCAGCACCACTGTTGAATAGGCTGTCCTTCTTCCACATTACGCTTTTGCCCCCTTTATCAAATATCAGATGGTTAAAGATTTGGGGTTTTGTCTCAGTATCTTCTATTCTGTTCCATTGGCCTCCAATTCTGTTTTGATACCAATATCACACTGTTTTTCTTACTATAGCTCTATAGTATAATTTCAGGTCAGGAATTGTGACAACTCCTACTTCCTCTTTCCTGCTTAGTAATGTTTTGGCTATTCTGTACAAATTTAAGAATTGCTTTTTCTATATCTGTGAAGAATATCATTGGTATCTTGATGAGGATTGCATTGAATCTGTATAGGGCTTTGGGTAGAATGGCCATTTTGATTATATTGATTCTGCCTAACCAAGAACATGCAATGTTTTTCCATCTACTCAGGTCTTCGGCAATTGCTCTTTTTTAATGTTCTATAGTTTTTGTTGTAGAGGTCCTTAACATTCTTTGTTAGATTGATGCTCAAGTGTTTTATTTTATTTTTTTGAGGAGATTGTGAATGGGACAGAGTTCCTGATCTCTTCTTCAGTGGATTTGTTGCTGGACTATAGGAAAGCTAATGATTTATTAGTGTTGATCTTATAGCCAGTCACTTTGCTGAAATGGTTTATAAGCTCTAGGAGTCTTCTGATTAAGTTTATTGGGTCTTCTAGATATAGGATCATGTCACCAGCAAATAGAGACATCATGATTTCCTCTTTTCCTATTTGAATTCCTTTGATTTCCTTCTCTTGTTTGATATGTCTGGCTAGGGTTTCAAGGACTATATTGAATAAGAGTGGTGAAGTTGGACAACCTTGTCTTGTTCCAGAATTCAGTTGAGATGTTTTTTTTTTTAAGAGAGAAGGACAGTGAGTGAGAGAGAGAGAGACCAAGAGAATAAATTTTTATTGAGTTTTTCACATGGCCTTCATGGCTCTGATACTTAGTTGTGTACGTGGATTGCTGGGGTTTGAACCCGTGTACTTGTGCAGCATTGGGCAAGTGCTGTAACCACTGAGCTACCGCTCCAGCCCCAGTAGAAATGCTTTTAGTCTTTCTCCATTAAGCATAATGTTGGCTACGGGTCTGTCATAAATGGCTCTTAAAAAATTAAAGTATCTTCCTTTGATCCCTATCTTTTCCAGAGTTTTGAGCACAAATGCATGCTGAATTTTATCAAAGGCCTTTTCTGTGTCAAATGAGGTGATTATATGATCTTTTTAAAAATTCTGTTTAAGTGATGAATTGCATTTATTGATTTACATATGTTGGACCAGCCCTGCTTTCCTGAATTGAAACCCACTTGATCATGATGTATTATCTTTTTAATTCATTTTTTGATCCAGATAGCTAGAATTTTATTAAGGACTTTAGCATCTATGTTCATCAGGGAAATTGGTCATGGGTACTTTAACCCCTCTTGATTAGAGTAGGGATTTAGATCTGCTGAAGGTTACATGGCAATGATGGTGCCACCATCTGTGAGCCTCTCTCTTGACAAAGCTCAACTTTCCCTGGGAGTGGGGTAGCAATTAACCCACTGCCATCAACGAAATGTGTGTATGAGAGTATGTTTGTGAGGATTTTTAATTTTATTAATTATATTGAGTCAATCACTTTGAATTGTGAATATTTCCTCAGGGTTAGAAGTAATAGACATTTTAAAAGGCTGAGCTATATCAACAAAATATTCTTTGGAAAGGTGGTAGCAATTTACTTTCCCATTGCGAATATAACACTTCGATGCCTATTTATAAATTATTTGAGACTATTTGAATTACCTGAATTAGTCTAGGATAAATAATGTTCGAGGACAACTTATATTGATTTTAATTTGAAGGAATATAATGAATAATGAGAGGAAAATCACTGTTTTTCCTTATGTCATGTTGCAGACAAGTTTCCATAAAACTGGGATTACTTCACTTGCCAAAGACATTTGATACATCAAATGCAGCCATATGTTCTAAATATAATAGATTACTGCCATGTGCATGACTTAAGGAACATTGTGTTGTGCAAGTTGAAAGAACATTTGAAATATATGCTTGAATTCCAAATAATTCATATTTCAGAGCTATGCATATTTCAATGACAGAGAAATACAAAAACATATAACCTGATATTAGGGGTATAATCAATTTGGTAGGACACCTAAACCATGTTGATACCTGATCCTACATCCCAAACAATGTATTCTGATTCATTGGTATCTTCCTAAGAAGTCTTTACTGGGAAAGAAGGAATAGAAACTACACATGCATAAGGAGAATGAGATGCAGGGAAACTTATCAACCTAATGCTTAAGGGAAGATCATACATGTATTTAGCCTCTTGAGAGCTCAATTCTAGACTGAGTAGATGGAGTGAATAAGTACTTCTGTTGATCATTTTTTTATTTACAAATTGAGGTTTCATTCATCATGGAAGTCTTGGTATTAATTTTTATTTTAAAATATTTTATATTGATTATTCAATTTTTTTTCTTTTTAAAGAGAGAGGGACAGTGAGAGACAGAGACAGAGAAAGGGAGAAACAACTTTATTTAGTTTTTCACATGGCCTTAGTTGCTCCAACACTTATTAGTGTACGTGGTGCTGGGGTTTGGACCTGGGTCCTCGTGCTTGCCAGGCAAGCACCGAAACCGCTGAGCCACCGCTCCAGACCAATTATTCAATTTTTTAAACACACCTATAAGTGTTGTGCAACAGGAAAGAAAGATATTCTTCTTATTCCTGGGTTAGTGTGTGTGCCCTGGTCATCCTTTTTGTCACTTGTTCAAGAGATCAACATAATCATGTCGCCACCGAAAATTTCAGAAGTTTCTGCTGTACCCTCCAATCAGATCTTTCCTTCTTGGACTCTTTGTTATGCTTCCAAAGCTTTCCTACTTTCTTATTTCAATACCACCGAAAGAACTCTTACATACATTCTACTTCTAGGTGTTCATCTCTTATCCAGTACAGACAAGATCACAGACAGTCTATATTGCAGATGAATGCTGAAGGGTAACAATATTATTATTTTGAGGGTTTGCACTTATTCAAAGTGAATCCATCTAGAGATAAAATCTTTTCTCATCCATATGCTACAAAATATATATTCCTCTAGTGCTAGGGAGATACCTGTGAATAAAGAAGACAAGTTTCCTGTGTTGTGGAATTTTCCACATGGAAAATGTATGAAGATATGATCAAGAATGATGACTTTTTTTAATTCAGAAATTTATTTGTTGAACAATCACACAAGCTTCTAATGAAATAATATAATCTATATATAGGTTCTGAAAAAAAAGAATGATGACATGTCATACACTTTGGAAAATGAAAAGAAGGAATCATAACAAAATTCAATGTTACACAATCAAGACCTAAAAATTATCTAATTTGAGTTACAAAGATTATAACAGGATAGAGAAGGGGCTGTAGCATAATCAAAATTCACATGGGTTCGCATAAAGCTAACTTCATAGAAACGCAGTATGAACTGATAGTTTGAAATGGCTGTAAAGTCTTCCCTAGACCAACCCCTAATTCAGATAAGTAATGTGGAGGTGTGTGTTTCTAGGGTTCTTGTTTCAGGGACCTCAAGACCATCCTTAGGTTTTATGATTTCCTGGATGGACTCACAGAAGTCATAAAAGTTATTGTATTCATGTTATGGCATGTTCCATAAAATGATATAGATTAGAATCAATAAATGAAAAGGGTACTCAAGAGAGAGCAGGATAACACAAATAGCTTTCCAAGTGTTCTTCTCCCATTGGAGTTATATGGCAATACTTAGCTTTTCCAACAATAATGTGTGACAATATGTATGAGTGTTACCAACCAGGGAAATTTAGCTGAGTGTTGGCATCAAGAATTTTCACTGGGGTCAGTGATGTAGGCATGGAATGACTGTTTAACTAACCTCTGTATCTAATCTCTAACCCCTCCAAAAGACAATCTGATCATGCGTGGTTCAGGGGCCCAAGTATGAAGACACAATCTTCAAGCAGGACATTCAAAGGGTTTGGAGATTATCTCCCAGGAGCCCCATGGCCAATTTTTTTTCTACTCTAATGTGCAAAATTTAAAAACTCCAAGCCTGATGCATTAACTATTTAATGCAGTTTTTAAGTCAGCTTTTTCATTGCTGTGACTGAAAGACCCAACCAGAACAATTTAGAGGATGAAAAGTCTATTTGGGTCTCACAGTTTCAGAGGTCTCAGTCCATAGATGGCCAACTTCATTCCTCAGGGTCTGATGTAAGGCAGGACATCAGGATGGAAGAATGCAGCCCAAAAAAGCAACTGGGGACATTGCATTAAGAAGCTAAAAGAGAGGGAAGGAAGGAGGGAGGGAAAGAGGGAGAAAGAGAGAGAGAGAGAGAGATGACTTTACTCTTACCAAGGACAAATACATACACCCAAAGGCATCCCCCCAATGACCCACCTCCTCCAGTCATATACTACCTGACTATAGATACCACACAGTTAATCTCTATCAGGGAATTAATATGCTGATTAGGTTAAAATTCTCAGAACCTTGTCATTTTATCTCTAAACTTTCTTGCATTGCTTCACACATAAGCTTTTGGGGAACACCTAATATCTAAACCATAGCATGTACGGTCTTTTAATTCAGCATCTTAAGACTGACATGAAGAAACTGAGACTATCCTTCCATTCTGTCATTAACATTTTTGGGATGTTTCCCCTCATGGTTATAAATGGCTGAAGCAATTCTGAGCTGGGAGACACATGAAGACATATAACTGTTGGAGAAAAGGCTGAGCTGTTTCTTTTATCAAAAGGAAAAATATTTTACAGAAACCCCAAGGAGAATCCCCGTCAGTCTTCATTGGTTAGGATTGTGTCACATGCCCATTCCCGAGTCATCATTGAGAAGTGGCTAGAATTACCCTAACTGGCCCAGAATAATCATGATCCATTCCCATCGGTTGAGGAGCGTGTCACCTTCCCAGAGCACATCAGAGATTATATGCCTGAACACAATTAAGGCCATTATAATTAGCAAAAAGAGTAAGTGCCATTATTGGTTTCGAAAAATATCTGCTGAAACCAAACTATGGTCTTTTGAGAAATTGAGAAGTTATACAAACATCACTTGAATATTTCTTGTCATAATTTTTTTCTATATGTTTCATATATTTCTAATTGAATTATGATGAGCATAAATAATAATGGGAGGAAAAAAAAGGGTAGAACTTACTCTGTTTCTCAAAGCTTTAATTCCCTAAGTTTTCAATCATTATCTACTTTGTAGCAAAATATCTGACAATCTATGCTTCTTGCCAATAGAAACAGAAGGATTAATGTGCAGTCAAAGAGAACATGGCCTACAGGGCATGATCGGTTGAATTAATATGATGAAATTCTAGACAAGTAAAAATGTATGTGGGAGGAAAGACAAATAGGCGGGATACATAATAAGCTAGGAAATTACTTGACAAATGAAAAATTCACTTGGAGAAAAGGAATCGATGCAAATTGAGAAAGAGGAGCTAAACATTGGGTAGAAAAATAATGCAGCATAGAAAAAGAAAATTGGTCAAGATGTGAGTGTCAATACCAATCGCCTTTAAAGGGGATATGTGCATCTGTATGGTTTCCATTACAAGATATAAATTTGACATCAGTGACTCTATTGTGAATTGTTTGTTGACAAAAGAGGATGTGGTCTCAGATATAAAAGGATAAAATTTCCAGCATTGTTATGCAGCTGGTCAGAGGCAATGTGCTCATGGTCACCAGAGATAAAAAGGCAGCTGAAAGGAGCATTTTATATGTATACTCAAACATTAACCATGGTAACATCTGAGAACAATATTAACAGAATATTTGCATGTAATTGATGTTGGACCATACACAATTTAGTACAATAATATGTGGTCATACTGTAATCATGCTGTGCTTCTGCCTTTATTTTAGAGTATTGATTCCTGAGACATCAAGCATACATATTCATATACAAAAGGATTTCCCCTTGTCAATTCAAAGCCAAACATAAATCTTTTTAGGACCTGCATCTTATTATATACTTCAAATGGTACACTGAAATGCTTCATTTGAATTTTGTTATACATAATTCAGTTGCAATAATTCTTTGTGAATTGTACATTTTTTCCTTATTTCAGGGACCACTAATCCAGATACACTGGGTTAAAATATAAACTTTCAAAAAAGGTAGTGATATTTTCTCTAGCAAATTTCTCTATAGGTTACAAAGGAGAAGATACCAATTTTTGAACAGAAAAAAAAATTGTGCCACAAAGAAATCCCCCAAAATTAAAAAGATGAATTAAAGATCACCAAAAAATCTGTAATTCTTGTGGCATATTCAAGGTTAATAAACTAATATTAATAATAGAAATAGAATATCAAGGGAAAAGACCCAATGAAAGGCAAAACCTATTCATAGAAAAACAAATACAAGGGTTTGGGGATTTAGCTCAGTGGCAGAGCTCTTGCCTAGCATGCACAAGGCCCCGAGTTTGATCCTCAGCCCTGAAAAAAAAAGAAAAGAAAAACAAATACAAGTTGTCAACAAATACATGAAAAAAGATACCCAATCTTAGTTGTGGTCTGATAAACAAAGATTAAAACAATCATATGTGTTAGTCAGCTTTTCGTCACTGTGACCAAAAT
Organism: Aplodontia rufa; assembly: GCA_004027875.1. Taxonomy (NCBI): domain Eukaryota; kingdom Metazoa; phylum Chordata; class Mammalia; order Rodentia; family Aplodontiidae; genus Aplodontia; species Aplodontia rufa. Next base: position 10,054 of record PVKS010029392.1, on the reverse strand, counting down.
ACCTGACAAGAGCAACTGAAAGGAGGACAAGTTTATTTTGGCTCATGGTTTCAGAGATTTAGGCCATGATGGACTGATTCCATTGCCTTGGGCCCAAGGTAAGGCAACGCAATCACAGCAGGGCATAGTGGGGAGAACAAACTCAGGACGTGATGGACTAGAAGCAGAGAAGGAAGAAGGGTAAGGGCCACAGGGAGGATGCTGCTGTGTCCAGCAAAATATATCTATATCTATCTATCTATCTATCTATCTATATATATATATATATACTACTCAAAGTGTTGTTGAATGTGGACTTCATGCTCTGAGATAGATGCATTAATTGTTGGTTGTATGTCTGAAAATAAAAAGGGCATACAACCTACATCACAGAACACCACTTCTGACACTTCTGAGAATCTAGACCACAAAAGTAAAAGCATCAGAACTAAGAAAAGCTTTTATAGTGTTGTTTGTAAAGTTAAAAAAAAAAGACAAAAAGAAATAGGGGGAAAGTGCACCAGAATTAGCCTGACTGTCCATCTAGAATATCTAAAAACAAGATAGAAAATTCACACTATGTAATACAATGCAGCTTTCAAAAGGAGTGAACTATTAACATTGTGAAGGCTATATGACAAACCAAAGATCAAAATCATACTGAGCAGAGAAAAACGGAAACATTTCCCCTAAAGATAGAAACAAGACAAGGATGTCCACCTTCATTGCTACTATTCAACATAGTCCTTGAAACTCTAACAGGAGCAATCAGTCAAGAGAAGAAAATAAAAGACAAGCAAATAGGAAAAGAAGAGTTCAGATTAACTGCTCCATCAGAAGACTTCTACAGCTGATAAATGAATTCAGGATACAAGATCAGCATATATAAATCAATCATGTTCCTATACTCTAATTATGAATCTGCTGTAAAAGAAATTAGGAAAACCATTTCATTCACAATAACCTCAAAAAAATACTTGGGAATCACTCTAAAATAAGAAGTGAATGACCTCTACAATGTAAACTACAGAACACTAAAGAAAGAAATTGAACAAGAACTTAAAGCTGGAAAGACCTCACATGTTCTTGGATAGGCAAAATCAATATTGTGAAAATGGCCATACTATCAAAAACGCTATTCAGATTCAATGCAATCCCCACCACAATACTAGTAATGTTCTTCAAAGAATTGGAGAAAGCAGTTATGAAACTCATCTGGAAAATAAGAGGCTCAGAGTTGCAAAAGCAATCCTTAGCAAAAGGAGTGATACTGGAGGCATCACAAAACAGATCCCAAATTATATCGCAGAGCTGTAGCAACAAAACCAGCACCATACTGGCATCAAAGCAGACATGAAGACCAGTGAAATAGAACATAAGACACAGAATAGAACATAAGACATAAATTCAGTTATCTGATACTAGACAAAGGTGTCAAAAATACATTGGAGAACAGATACCCTTTTAAACAAATGGTGCTTGGAAAACTGGAAATCCATATGTAAAATAATGAAATCTGACCCCTACCTCTCACGCTACACAAAAGTCACCTCAAAGTGTATCAAAGGCCTAGAAATTAAACCAGAAATTCTGCAACTGGTAGAAGAAAATGTAGGCCATTGGGAAACGTAAATTTATTAAGAACTATCTCTGCTATCCCATAAGCATGAGAGAAAAGACAGAAAAGAGCAGGTCAGGGGGAAGTGATCTGGGGAAAACAGTCTCTGATGTCTTTTCCTGGTGGGGGCAGAGGGGACCCCTAGTATCCAGGTGACTCCAGATGTGCTCCTTGCTGTAATCCATGTAGAAAAGCTCAAGCACGTTCGCACACTTCTCTCCTGCTGCTGTCCATGCCATGACAGAAGGATCCGCAGAGCTCAGAGTCCACTGGCTGTCCTTTTTTTCTGTCTCTGCTCTCCGTTTTCAATGGGGTTAGTTTGTTTTTGAATCCAGCACATTCCTATCCTCCTTTCATTGGAACCACTTTGTTTCTGAATGCAGGGACTGTTCTTTTGGGCTCACTCACAGAAACGTGGCATGTAGCAATGCAGTTATTGAATAGTCACCCCCTTTCAGTCCTTGCCATTGTAACGGGTACAGGCTATGGGCCCACCATGAGGTTGCCCTGTAGAAAGGGAGATTTCTTTTGACCACTTTCTGCTCTGTGTCCCACCCACTTGATTGTGCAGGAGCTGGGCATGGGGGACACAAGGCCATGATGGGGATGCCATGCTGGGAGTGGGGGTACTAGCATGTAGGTGGCAGAGAGAAACGGCAGGCAGGCAGACTCTTCTCCAACCCTTCTTCCCTGGCTACTTGGCCTCCTCAGGCAGCTGCTGCTTACAGGCAAGAAGGAGCTATGAAGAGCAGGCTCACTGGCAGGCCTCTGGGTAGAAAGGGAAAGTGCAGGGATCTATGGATTTTGGGTAAGATCCAGCCTCTGGATGCACAAGCTTCACCTAGAACAAGCAGCATGTTCCCTGGTTTATCTGGTGGTGGAGCATCAGATCTGTACCTATAGTCTCATCTAACTTTTTATTTACCAGAGACACGCAATATTATATGGATCATAACCCTTGTCAAGCATGGTTGCCATTATTGCATTGTTCAGGTGGTTGTGGAGTATTAGCTCACTAGAATGATTCAGTGAATATTCCTTACTGGGGCTCAGCCACAGGTGTTCCATGATTTAGTTTATTGTGGGCCTCTGCTTGGGGTCCACAGTTTGCAATTAACTTAGGAGGCTTTGTACTTCAGTGGAAACACAAGTGAGAATGTGCTACCTTGAGCGCAAGACCTGCTCCTTCAGCTGCCAAGTGGTGGTCCTATTAAGTGCGTGCTACTCAGTGACACCCAGGCCCAGGCATCCACTGGGGTGCCCTCATATCCTCCCCCTGAAGGATTTCTAGGGCACAATATGGGAGAGTGCCCCAGGACCAGTTAGTTCTGCTTCTGTCCAGTCATGAACATGCTGCTCAGGCCAAAGTCAAAGAGTTTGCTGTTTCCTCCAGCATGCACGAGGATGTTCTCCAGCTTTGGATCTCTGAGCACAACACCCTTCTCCTGGAAGCAGCTTATGGCACTCTGTGTTCTGTGTGAATGCTCTCCAGGCCTCATCATTTGGCATGCTGCTGGCCTCCAAAATGTGGTGCTGCAACTGTCCCCCTATCTGCATGCTTCATCAGGAGGTCGATATTTCCAATGGTTTCCATGACCTGAAACAGCCAGATCACATTTGGGAATTCCATAGTCTCCATTATATCCAGTTCAGAAAAAATGCAGGGGATGCCCCGCTCTGTCTTTGGCAGGACTTTCACAACCACCTCTATCCCACTGATGAGGTGGTGGGCTAAATTCACCCTGGCAAAGCCACTGTGCCCAATGTCCCTCAGAACCCTACACTGGTCTATGAAGGTGGTCTCAGAGCAGGAGTTGGCACCCTGTCACCCTTCACTACTCTGACTACTCTTATTACATATCCTAATCAGCAGTACCAGCTAAGGATGCTATCTAAAAACAAATAAATAACAGAAAACAAGAAAATAGCCGAAACAAACCTCAAATCAAAAAACCAACATCAAAATACCAAAACCAGATTAAACCAACTACCAAATGAGCTATCTATGAGTCTGACAGGTCACCTTCAAGAGCTCCCTGTACTTATGGAGCACACACAGATGTAGCCAGGGCCTTATAGAGCAGATGTTTGCAATTCCCTCACAACAGCTCTTTGTGAGTTCAGAGCAAGAACTGGCTCAATAACATTTAGGAATAACCCCTGGGGGTCTTTTCACTTTTTGGCCTCTAGGACCTTTTCCATTTTAATAATAAAAAAGGACTTGAGAAGCTTTTTGCTTCTGTGGGTTATGGAGACTGATATTAACTTGTTTAGAAATTAAAATTTATAGGATAGTTCAAGGGTCTTTATTTTTTCATTTATCTTCGTTTTTCATTTTCATGGTTTCTTTTTAGATATACATGACAGTAATGTCTGAAAATCTGTAATAACTTTTGGCTATTAAAGACTTCATCATATCATATCTAGACTTTAAAGGTATTCAATTCCTTTTATTACACTCAGAATGGTGTCAAAGGGATGGTAGCACTTTGCTGACATTGTGATACTGTAAAGAAATGTTTGTGCCCAAAGACTCTATAGAGCAGGGCATTAACACCTGGAAGGAAGGATTCATCATACTTTCCCCATAAGGCCCTCATCAGAGTTCTGCTTAGAAACCTGCACAGGATTGCTGGTCAAAGCCACTGGGAGGGATTCGAGGTATATCACAAGTATTTTATCTGCAGACCCCATTTTCAATTCAAAGATGAATTCTTGAGATGAAATCTGTTGGTTATCTTTAAGACTTTCCTTATTTCTCCCAGAAAGTAACCTATACATACTCAACTGCAGTTAATAATACTTCAATCATTCAATCACACTTAAACTTAGAAACAGAATTAATGTACTGCATCACCATTTCCTTTTTGAAACTGCTGCCCGTTTCTCCACAATGGTGCCTCCTTACCTTTAAATTTATATCTCCCATCATCTTTTCAAAAAGTTGTATGACTTCATTCTCTGACAGTGGCTTTTCTATCATCCCTGAACATGCAATTAGCAATCATTGCTTGCAAATGCAGTTTTCAGACTGGGAATGGGAGGTCTTTCTTGCTCCCTGGAATTCTTATGCTGGCAAATTTGTCCAGCATATCATCTGTCAGTGCCCTAATATTTAAATGCTTGATTGGAACCTGGCTCTGATAACCATCTGCTGTGTGACCTTGGGCATATAAACACTCTCCAGGGACTTCTAAGTAAGGCAAAAGGAGGAAAAGCTGAATGATTCAATGAATCAGTATTCTCATAAACTGTGTTAGCTTTCCATCACTGACAAAATACCTGAGGTAATCAACTTAAAAAAACAAATTTTCATTTTGGCTCAGTTTCAGAGGTTTCAGACTCTGAATGCTTGGCCCAATTGCTTTTAGGCCTGTGGCAAGGTGGTACATTACAGCAGAAGCACTTGGCAGAGGAAAACGCATCAACTCATGGCAGCCAGAAAGCAAAGAGAAAAAGGGAAAAGGGCCCAATATCCCTTTTAAGGCCAAGTCCCCAATAACCTAACATCCTACTAGGCCCCACCTCCAAAAGGTCTGAAAAGCTCCTCCCTGGGGACAAGAGCTTTAATGCATGGACCTTTGATGAACACTTCAGATCCAAGGTGTGGCATAAACTTAAGATAACATGACTATGCCTGACCAATGTACATTCTAGAAATAATAAATATTACTCAAAAATATTTGATTCCTTGATGGTACAACTAAAGTGATGTCAAAAAAGAAAACATACAAACACACCTAGAACTCTCATATCTTAGTTCCTCTAGTGTTTTTTTTAGCAACAAAATGTTTGGTTTTAAAATCCTCAAGAATTACTGCAATAAGATCAACATTCTAACTCCTAAGTATAGTAGGAGAATGAGCCAATCAGTGAATTAGATAATCTGAAATCAACTTAGATTGTGATTATTTTTCTTCACAGATACTTAGTGAGCATCCATTAGGCATAGGTAATGATTGTTTGCAGAAGATTGAAAAATTAAGCAGTCCCTTCTTCAAACGAGGCTACAGATTAGTGGGAATCCATTCTTGCTAAAGTTATAATGGATTTTAATACAAAGCAAAAGTTACACACAACCCTTTAGCAGTTTTATTTACATTATTTCTTTTTTTCTCCCAGCTAAATCAAGAAAAACAAATTCCCCCTTCTAAATAAATTATACGATTAAATCACAGTAGAACAGGGAAATATGCAGTTACTTTTCCAAAGCTTAGTTATGCTTATACATCTGTTTGCTTAATGTTTTAAAATTTAGTATAAATTTCTAAAAGCAAATGCACATTCAAAAACAAAACAAGTGGTGTGGTGTAAATGAAACTAGGAAATTAAGCCAAGGATTTGGAGTTTCCGTGCATAACGTTTCTAAATGGTTCTCGGCAAGGTTGTCCCGGTCCTAAACGCAACCTAGGTGGCAGCACTTCCTTTCTTAAGGTTTCTTTCCCTCCCGTCAGAACGGTGGAAACGCAGGCTCCGGCAAGTTCTCTCTTTCACTTCCACGCACTCCGAACCGCGATAAACCCTGCAGGTGCAAGCTGATTGGCTACAGAATACATGACGCAACGCACCCAAGTCCACTGAGAAGCAGCCTCAGTAAGCCTGTCTCGGATTCGGCTTTGCGATTGGTCGCTACGGCAAGAGTGCAGGGACAATTGCGAAGTTGACCTCCGGTTCCGGAACCGAGGGCGAAGATGGCGGCGTCCAGGTGCTGGAGGCTTGTGCCCCTTGGCCGGGGGCCGTCATTGCATACCGCTGCCGCGACCACCTCCACGGCCTCGGGGACGCTCAGCCCAGATGTTGCGGAGATCCCCGTTGCGCGGTACCCGCCGATTGTGGCCTCCCTGACCGCCAAGAGTAAGGCGGCACGGCAGCGGCGGGTGGAACGCTGGCAGGGGAAGGTGCACGAGGCCAAGTCGGTGGACGAGAAGCTGCGAATCCTTACCAAGATGCAGTTCATGAAGTACGTGGTTTACCCGCAGACCTTCGCCCTGAACGCCGACCGCTGGTACCAAGGCTTCACCAAGACCGTGTTCCTGTCGGGTCTGCCGCCTGCGCCCGCCGGGTCAGAGCCGGAGCAGGCGCCCGCGCTGGACCTGGCGGCTCTGCGCTCCGCCGCGTGCGACTGCCTCCTCCAGGAGCACTTCTACCTGCGGCGCCAGCGGCGCGCGCCCCTCTTCGAGGAGCGGACGGCTGTCTCCTCGACCTTCCTGGATCAGCTGGTGGCGACCCTCATGGGCCTGCTCAGCCCTTTCAATCCGGTCCTGGCCTCCGCAGCCCTGGGTAAGCTGCGGGACCCCCACCACGGACGCGGGAGATGGATTGTTCTGCGCCACCGCTGAACATTTGCCGCGGTTGAGTGCTTTCCTCTGTGATCCTTTTCCTCCAGCCCTTCCCTGTCCTAGCCGCGCGGGTAGAGCTGAGTTAGTAGCTTTCACTGAGCTAGGAATCTGGAGGTCAGGTTCTGATGACTGCGCTTCCACCTACTGTCTGTTCAACTGTGGACTAATAGTTTAAGCCCTTCTGGACTCCAGTCCTTACCTCTGCTGTATAAATGTCCAACCAAGTGGAAAAGTTGTGGTTAAGAGAAGAGGCTCTTAAGAGACTGGGACAGACCTGGATTACTTTTGGCTCTTCAAAAACGGGTGGGACAGTATGTACATTCATTAACATTTGTTCTTTCTCATTTTAAGAATTATGATAATAGTGTTTCGTCGATAGAATTGGCGAGTAAATGAGATACTAAGTAAAATCCCTAACTTTCAGTATTTATTGTGTGCCAGGCCCAATTTAAAATTTTCTGTGTGCCAGCGAATCCTTCTAATAACCATTTATAGTAGATAGCATGATTGCCTGATTTTATAGATGAGAAACAAAAAGGCACACAAAAATTAAATATGTTTAATCCAAGGCCCTGTACTTGGTAGGTTTCCTGGTAAAGATTCAGACCCAGTAAACAATTTAGCAGCTTCTTTCTGTTTATGTAGACTTGAAAAATAGTGTTCAGACAATCTTAAAAATCGGTTCCAATGCAATCATTTTACTATTCACCAGGTGTCTTAGTATTGATTGCATTCATATTATGACTAGGTGTGTGCTCAGTTGAACCTTGTAGTGTGAGATACTTCCTTTTCTTACTTGGGAAATGAGATATTAAGAGGTACTTTGGTGAACTTTGAGATTGGTGGCCTACAAAACTTACTTTGTCAAGACCCAAGTACTTCTTATATTAAAGGGAGATGATTATAAATGTGGATTCCTTTTAGAGTAATTGTGAGGATTGAATTGGTAGGTCATGAAACCACTCTGACTTTACTTGAACCATTTTTGTTTCTGGTGATTGGCATTATTTTATGTGTATTCTTAATACATTATTTTATGTGTATTCTTTGGTTACAGTGTTTAGTGAAATGATGGCAAAAGTAGACAGTGTTTGCTATGTTGAATTTAAGCCACTACAAAGTTAAATTACCACATAACCCTGACTATCAGAGTAATTTTTGGCATATTTTTAATTAGATATAATCATTCTTAAGTTGTCAAGTTTAGTTGTTAAGTTGTTGCTAGTTAGTATTCTAGGGAACAGATTTTATCCAAATAAGATGAGAAAATTTTGAATATCTTTTGATAGATTATAAGCGCCTAGTTGACTTTTACTGGATTCGAGGTGAAGAGATTATTTCTTCTGGTCATCGAAAAGGTCGAGTTGATGCTTTGCGATACCAAATAAATGATAAGCCACACAATCAGATTCGAATATCCAAGCAACTTCCAGAGGTAAGGATTTATTGCACATGTATTTATTGACATATGATGTAGAAAATGTAGGCAGACTACATAATGGGCTTGATGAGAAATGTTTTGGTTGAAATCTCTTGCTTTCATGTATCTCTTGAAGACCATTCACCTGAAAATCATTTTTAGTTTTTTTTTCTCTAGTATATATTCTTCAGAGGCCAAGTAATCATTTTAAGCGAGGTTAAGTTTTCAGGAGCATACATATCTTTTCTTTCTTTTTATATCAATGTGCTATAATAGTTTATGATTGTAACATACTTACGCTAGCTAGTACTAAAAATCAGGGGATTTTTAGGTATGAGTTGGGTTGTTTTGTATGTTTGCGGTTCTTTTGGAAGAAAGTACGTATATTTTGAGCACTATCCATGCTCCCATGTCAGAGGTTGGCATACATTTTCTGTAAAGGTCCAAATAGTAAATATTTTAGGTTGTGCGGCCATAAGTCTCTGTTGGAATGATTTGACTTTTCATCTATGTAAAAGTGCTGTGCACAACATATCAATAAATGTGTGTGGTTGTGTTCCAATAAAACTTTGTTTGTTAAACCAGTTGGCTGGATGGATTTGGCCCATCCCTAGATGGTAGTACAGATTGAACATCTCTAATCTGAAAGCGCAGCATCTGAACTGCTGGATTAGGGATGTTCAACCTGTAAAGTCTATGCAAATGTTCTAAAATCTGAAGAACTATGAAATCTGAAACACTTTTGGTCCTTAGCATCTTGGTTAAAATACATTCAACCTGTGCAATCAGATCATTTTGCAAAGAATACCTCCTTTAAAAAATTTTAAATCTTATAAGAATGTGAGTAAAATAGATAACGGTGGTTGTCGTAAATTCATTATGTCTTATTTTTCTTTAAGTTTGTGCCATTGGATTATTCTGTTCCTATAGAAATTCCTGTTATAAAATGTAAACCAGACAAGCTTCCATTATTTAAACGGCAATATGAAAACAGCATATTTATTGGTAAGTTTCTCTTTTGACCATAAATGTGTTCCAAGTGTGCTGTGTAACTTTGGAGCAATAACTGTACAAATAATTCTTGATGACTGAGAGGTTCTGTTAGTACATTAGGAGTGTAATTCATAATCTCAAGTTACTATAGTATACATGAAAATTGGAAGTCTTTTGGCTCATCATTTGAAATTTTACTCACTTTCATTGAATTATCAGTATTTAACTTTAAAATTATACTTAAGTAAGTTTTGTTGATATATAGGAAAGATAATTTTTGTTTTTTCAAAAGTAAAAAATGTTTAGAACTAGACTTGGATCTGTGATTGTATTTTTACTGAAGCATCCTGTTTGTGTGACTAGTGGTAATAACCATCAGGAATTCAGAAAATAACAAAGCCTCATATCAGCTCTAAAATTATTTTCATTTTTTCTTCCTTCATTAATTCCTAGCTAAATTGAAGAAGATTTTAAGCAAGATTTATACTCATCCTCCAGACCTATTTTATCAGTCCCTTTTCAGTCACTGTAGTCTTGGGGAGTGACCTTAGGGGGACGTTTTTAAAAAGACTTTACCAATGAAATAAGAATGTCAGTAGTTCATGAAATGTTATTCCTTATTTTTTTACTTAAAATCAGGTATACATTCTTTAACTATTACATTAAATAATAAATGAAGTTTTGAAGTGATAAAATATATCCTCT